>PVIH01003174.1:0-167349 GCA_004025045.1 Sigmodon hispidus | reverse complement strand
TTGAGAATCAATCTCCCCAAGGACCCAGCAATACCACTTCTGGGTTTATACCCTAAAGAGGCACATTCACACTCCAAAGGTATTAGCTCAACTATGTTCATAGCAGCATTATTTGTAATAGCAAGAACCTGGAAACAACCTAGATGTCCCTCAACTGAAGAATGGATTAACAAACTGTGGTACATCTACACAATGGAATGCTACTCGACAGTAAGAAAAAATGATATCCTAAAATTTGCAGGCAAATGGATGGATTTGGAGAATATCCTCCTGAGCGAGGTATCACAAACTCAGAAAGATAAGCAGAGGATGTACCCACTCATTAGTGGTCTCTAAACAAACAAACAAGAAAAAAAGCCAAGCATGCCCAAGCTGCAAACCACAACTACTGAACAGCTTGGGATCAGAAACACCCTGGACTGACCCTTCGGATCCCGCTCCAACTATAGGAACACCAGACTCACTCTTGAGGGAGAAGGGACAAAACTGGATTTGCCAGGAGTGGAGACTTATCCAAGTATTATTGGGTCAGTGGGACCATAGGACTGTCTGCTCCCTGCCCAGGGAGGAGGGATGGGGAGTTGTGGAAAAAAAAAAATGACCTGATGTGGCAGGAGGGAGAATGGATCTTGAATAAGGATATACAAGGATGGAAAAAAAATTCAGAGGGAAAGCTGAACACAAAGTAAATATATGTGTAGCAATCTTATTTGCATTATCACCCTTGATAAGTTATGCTTATGATTTTTATCTTCTTTATAGTTATTGTTAACTTATCAGCATTTTAAATTCATTTTACTGTTTTCTTGATAAATACAAAATAAAGAAGAAAAAAAGAAAGAAAATGCTGTCATATGTGTTTGTGATATACGCATGTGTGTTTAGATGTACTATTATATATATGCACATACACACATATATATTTAGATGTATACATATATATACATACACATATATTTGTATGTGTGTGTATGTAGATGCTAAAGGTCAATATTGAATGTCTTCACTGATTACTCTCCCCATTTTTTTTTATATTTTTGAGAAAGTTTCTTAACAAACCAAAAGTGTGCTGAATTGGTTCGACAGACTGGCCACTGAGCCCTTAAGTTCCCCTCATCTTTGCCTGTGCTGAGGTGTGCTGCCTCACTAGTTTACATGGGTTTTGAGGGAATCTGAATTCAAGTCTTCATGCTTGCACTGTAAGCTCATTGTCTACTGCGCCATCTCTCTGGTTCCTCCCTCATTACTTCAGTCCCATTTAATTAACCTCTATGTGCATGTGTGTTGTGTGTTTACAGTTTTACATATTTATATAAAATGTGGAATTCATAAATGAAAGAAAGCATGTGATATTTGTACTTCTTAGACTCTAGCTTACTTCACTTAATGTCATTATCTCCAAAACATTCATTTTCCAGAAAACAGAAAAATATCATTCTTCATATCTGCTATATAAAATTTTTTCTCTTCATATCTATTATCTATCTATGTATCTGTGTATCTATCTACCTTTCTTTCATTTTATCTATATCTATCTAGCTATCATCTTTCTATATGTATAAATATTTGTTCATATATATATATTTTTATATGTGGATAATTCTATAATTTGTCTATTATGAGTAATACTATACTAAATGTATCACACATCTAACAAAAAACTTAAATTAAAATGGAACTATATTCTACATTCTGAGTAGGTTGAAGCTTACAATTGACAAATTAAAAATCAAAATAAACCTCAGACTTATTAGAGAGACATCTAAAATTGAAGAAGGGTATGTACTAGAAGAGCATTCATAGATCATATACTTGCAAAATATAAAGATATATTCAAGATGGCCAAACAGATAATTTACAATAATGGAGGGTTGAAGCACAGGATCAAGCTAAACAAGGTTCCAGTGTTCAAAAATAGAAATTTTGGTTCAAAATTAATTATCATATTTAACTATAAACCAAAATGTAAAACAAGTTTTCTTGACATAATAGTAACAAAAACTAATAATTGAGTAATTAAATTAATGATGAAATAAGACATACTGCTCATACACACTTGCATGTGGTTTGTAGAACATTTCTCCATGCTAAACCTCTAATCCTTAAGTGTGAGCCACACAGAGTAAGTGTTCCTAAAGGGAAAATTAAAGCTTATGGTGAAAAAAAAACAACAAAGAAGAACTTGCAAGGCAGCTAATCAAAGTAAATACAAAAAGCCACAGGTCCACACAGGAGCAGTGTCTCAGAAGTTGTATGTGCTTCATGCTCTTCCAGAGGGCCTAAATTAGGTTGTAGCTCCCATACCAGGTGGCTCACAAAAGGCCTGTAACTCCAGCCCCAGAAGACTGTTGATTTTTCTGGCCTCAGTGAAAACCCACACACTGTGGCAGATGCTTATGCAGACAAGCAGCCACAGAAATACATATGCATAAATTAAAATAAAAAATGCAATTTTGAAAACTTATGTCATGTTAATGTTGCACACATTGGTCTGCTGCTGTGAAAACTGCAATCTCATAGTCATCTTGCCCACATAAAAACATAACCTCACCTAAATCACGAGGAAAATCACAAAAGAACACTCAGGGAGAGAAATCTACAAATACCAAATAAATGCTTTCTAAACAGTTAAGGCTATTATAAGCTTGGATATAGCAGCGAAAGAACATAAACTAAACATTTTACAGTTATTTTCTGATGGGCTGGAAGCTAAATGTCCAACACCATAGTACCAACATGCTTAAAGGATAGTGAGGACCCTCCTCTATGACATACAGATGATCTTCTGTATTATCCTTCTCTCCTCTGAACAAGAAGGAGGAGGGGGAGAGGGAGAGAGGTTAGGTATGTCATCTCATAAGGGCATCAATTCTATACTAAATTTTCACCTGCAAGGCCTTATCTAAACTGTAACTACCTCCCAGAAACTTTCCATCATTATATAGTATCATGTAGGACAGTAGGCCATCTGAATATAAATTAGGTAGAGATATATAGTTCAGTTCATCATCAAATATAAGAAAAATTTACTGAAGTTTGATGGCCAAAAGGAAACTAAGAGATTATTATGACTAAATAATAGAGTATCTGTAAAAGGACCATTGGACAAACTAGCCATTAAGTAAAACAAGAATATTTGAATAAAATATAAATATTAGTTAACAAAGTACAAATTTTATTTTATTAATTATAACATATATACATACTAATGTAAAATGTCTAATATTGAAGAAATATTGAGTTATATGAGACTCCTCTGAACTAACTTTCCAATTTTTCTATAAATCTTGAAAGTTTATTTCAAAGAATGCAAAGTCAGAAAGTTCTTTTTTACAATATAAAATAAAATAAATAAAACCTAAACTAAAACTTCTCACTACCTGCAGCCCTGTTTTTTCATTAGTACCTATAATCTCCTTTAAATGTGCAGTCTAATCTCCTTGCTTTGAGACCATTGGGTGGCAGAGGTCTCTACAGGTTAATTAAGTTGTTATGAACATGAAAGTATTTGCACATGCACACTGTGCATGCCTTTTAATTATTTATTTATTTTTATTCTTTTTGGCCAATTCACCCTTTGCCCCCATTTTGCCATTACAAAGTACTGGGTATATTTTAGTTGGCCCTTTTCTCTGTCTTTATTATAAGGTGGACCTTGTATTGTACAATCTTTATCACTGTGCAGACATCAGCTAATTAATCTGTGTAGCATCCTCCTGACAAAGGCATTCCAGTCACTTTTATAGTGTGGTAAACTAACAGCTAAGTGACTTTTTCAACCCTTCACTATTAGTTCATTAGGATGTTAACTAAATTATTAACCCTGACTTGCTAACATAGACAAAGCAGTATGTTAGATGAGACCTCAACAATACGCCAGCTCATCCCTTTAAGGCATTTTTAATTTCACTCTCAGCATATTTTTGCTTCATTCCAAAATTTCCTTTAATATTTTCAGGGATAAAGAACTTGGTCTTTATAAGGTACCAGCTGGAAGGAGACTGAATTGTAATAGATGTTATTGCCAGAAGTCAATTTAAGTGTTTTTGATTATATCTTAATTATTTAAAACAATTTTTAAATTAACTGTTTTGTTCATATTCTTCCTCTACCCCAAGTACTCCCAGATCCTCTATCCCTTTGTACTCACCCAACTTTAAGTTCTTTCCTAAAAAAAATAATAAAAATAAAAAACCCTAAAATGAAGAAAAGAAAATGTAACACTACCATAAAAAAATTAAAAAAAAAAAAACCAAAAACATAGTGTAACCAAATACAAGGGCACACAAATGAACTGTGGATTTCATTATAGGTTCGGTCAACTATTCATGAACAATAGGCACACCATATACTCAGAGTCACTTCATTGGAGTAAACAAATTCTCTCTCCCTAAGCAGGTGTAAACAAAAACTCAGTTGTGAATTTTTATACTTATGGTTAGGTTTTCATTAATCCATCCACTCATTCACTTATAAAAACATCACAAAATAAAATGTAAGGTGAAACAAAAAATATTACAATGAAGTTGGACAAGACAAACCAACAGAAAAACAGAATCCAAAAGAAGGTACAAGAATCAAAGCAGATCTGCCTGGAGTGAATACTGAACTAAGCCACCTTGAGACCTTGGGACCTCCTGCCCTTGCTGGGGAGGGGATAAAGAGATGGGGAGAAGAGAGAGTGACTGAGAGGGGAAAGGGAGTTTGAACAAGAGGATACAAGCATAAAAATAAGACGTTATTCATAATAAAAAAAGAAAGTCAAATGAAAAAAAAGAAAAGAAAAGAAAATACTATCCCAAGTAAGGTAACACACATAAATAAAGACAAACATTGGATATTCTCATTCACAAAAAAAGAAAAAACCCTAAAGGAACACTAATATCCCTGTGAGAATGCTAACTAGTATACTACTCAAGGATAAACCTCAACCATGGCCTGTGAGATGGCTCAGCAGGTAAAGGCACTTGCCACCAACCCTAAATTGGCTCCTCCATGGTGAAAGGAGACAACCAAGAAGCAAATTGTCCTCTGAACTCAACACATACCTATGGCAACACACACACACACACACACACACACACACACACACACACACACACACACCCTGAATATAAAAACAATAAAATGAATAGCTCTTAATACTATACCAACCAATAAAGAATTTAAAGACTGAAAGAAAAAAAAAAAGCAAAGTCCCACCCACTCTTTTACACACTCTGGAAATACATAAAAATACTAAACTAAAGGTCATAAAATATATGAAGAAGACCTGGTTCAGATAAATTCCTGGCCCCTTCAGACTCTGTAAGTTTATATGAATTTTACTCATGTTGATTTAGAGGACCTTCGTTTATTGAAGTCCTCTATCCCTACCTGCTCTTACATGTTTTCTGCCTCCTCTTCCACAAGCGTCCCTGAGCGTGAGGTGAGGGATTTGATGGAGACATTGCATTTTGGACTGATTGTTCCAAGTTATCTCATTCTATATAGAATGCTTGGTTGTGGGTCTCTATATTTGTTGCTATGTGAGTAAGGGAAAGCTCCTCTTATGATAGCAAAAAGAAGGCAATTATCTACAAGTATAGCAGAATAGTATTAGTTATTATTTTATCAATACATTTTTTTTTCATTTTAGAACAGTATTATTTGCGTTAATTCTAGATCCCAAAAATGTCTATTCTCAGGTTCTTGGTCACCTAAGCAGTGTTGAGTAGATTATATTTCCTGGAGTGGGTCTTAGGTCTAATCAGGTATTAGTCAATTATTGACATAAGTTCTTTTACCTTGATTTCCCTAGCAGTCAGGGAACCCTTGTAGGTAAAGTGTTTGTTGCTGGCTTGCTGTTTATCTTTGAATACTGTGCAGTGTCTGTTTCTGTACCAGAGTGCTTTGCATGTCAACAAAATGGATCAAAGATATTCTGGCTATATATCGATAGGAGAATGACTAAATAAATCAGAGAAATCAAAAGACATTTTAAAAAAATACAATGACACAGGCAGTAGCTTGGTTGACTTCTAGAAAATGGGTTCATTAAGAATTTATGATTAAACAGTAATTTTTTCCAACATTTTGAATGTATACATCATGAACATCTAAAGATACATTTCATAAGTTTGAAGTTGATACTATAGGTAAATAGTTACAAAAAGAAAGAAAGTGAGGAAAGTATCTTACACTATCTTGTAACTTTAAGTTTTGACTAATGGTCCTTCATATTTTCACAATGTTTATCTCATTCTGGGCAAATTCAGTAATTGAAGTGATGCTATCTACATGAATTTTATCCTAATTCATTATTTGAAGTGTGATTTCTGGAGTATAATTTCACCATAAAATCTACTCATTCTAAATAATGTACTATAAATAAATTAATAATCTATTCTTTGGCATTTATTCTGTATAGTTTATTTGTGTTTAGATTAGGATGAACCTTAAGACATGGTCAACATTGTGTGTGTGTGTGTGTGTGTGTGTGTGTGTGCGCGCGCACGCGCGCGTGCGATATATAACTCCTATGCACATAAGAATGTTCTTCAGTGAGCATGTGGAGATTAGAAGACAATCTAGAGGAGTTGGCTCACTTCTTCCATCATGTGACTACTGGAATTAAATTCAGATTCTTAGGCTTGAAAGCAAACTTCTAGACCTGAAGAGCCATTTCTCCTGCCCAATTTGGACATTTCCAAAAAACTGTCAATTGTGCATTTCCTTAAGAGACACTTTGAGATAAATAATTTCTAACAAAATTGTAATCATAAAATTTACTGATAAGTTTTCAGTTTCGTTTTTAGGAGAGTGGTAATTTGTGTTTTAAGTCAAAATCAAGGTAGCATGATTTTAAACAAAGATATCTTTGCAAAGTTGGCAAGCATTACAAATTCGATTATTGTAACAAAGGAAATGCATTTTTTTTTTTCTGAGAATGTTGTCTACTGACCGTGCTGCAACCTAGCAGTCATAATATGGCAATTCCATATTTTTAATTATTTTTAAGTTAAAATATATTTATGTCACCTCTATTTTCTTCTCTCACCCATCAATACCATTTGTTCCTCTTACTTCCTGGACATTATGGAACTATCAAATCCATAACATTTCTTCTATTATTATTGATACAAAAACAGTATATGCTCACATGGAAAAGGAAATGCCACAGGACCTCAGTGACTGGAGGCACAAGTGAGTTTTGATATATAGAGAGAATTAGTGTTCTGCAAGGTTGAATCCCTTATTAGCCCTTCATTCATATAATTACTCTCAACAGAATTCTTAAAAGCTAAACATGTACCAGGAACATAGTTTGATCCTGTGGCAAGAGGCTCCACAAAATGCCCACACCATTTGACAGTTGCCTACCTTTGGAGGGTTTATTTCCTTTCCCTGAAAGTTGTTCAGCAATTGTTTCTGAGTCAGTGAGCTCATAATAGCTAGGGTCAGCCGTCTCTATGGGTCTTTCCTCATGATTCTGGTCCCTTTGTTCATATACTCTCTTCTCTCTCTTTCTTCAACTGGACCAGGAGCTCCACCTGATGCTTAGGTATGGATCTCTGCTTCTGCCTCTAGCCATTGCTGGATGAAGGTTCTATAATGACAATTTGAGTGACCATTCATTTGACTATATAGGAAGTCCTGTTTAGGCACCCTCTTTACTACTACTTGGAGTCTTAGCCAGGGATGTCTTTTGGGTTCATGGAGGTTTCTTTCGTACCAGGTTTCTTTCTAACTTCACAGTGGCTCCATTTATCAATATATCCATTACTATTTGGAGCCCGTTCCCTAAAGAGTAACACCTAACCCAGTCTTAATACTGGGAGGAGGGACTCAGACATATCTCATCTGGATATGCCAAACTGAACTAACTCATCTTGGGACTATTTGCCCTCCTTGGGAAATAGATAAAGGAATGGGGGAGGAGGTTGAGGAAAGACTAGGAGAGACAGAGAGGAGGGAAAAGATGGAGAGAAGAGGTAGATATAGAAAGAAACTTTTTTAAATAAAACAAGAAGAAATGAAAATCTAGAAAGAAAACAAATCCTAAACATAATATATTTATTTGATCATGATTTTTGAGACTCTTATAAATGAGATAGTTTTCTTTCTTTTTCATTTATTGTTAGTATATCAGTAGACTATTTATTTTTACTTGTTATAATGTCCCCTGCTATTTTTTTAAATGTGAATTTAAGGAAAAGAACAGAGAACATATGAAGGAGAAATTAAAAGTCATAGACCAAGAAAACTTAAATGTGGTAAGAGACTCGATAGGAGAATAGAGAAGAGGGTGGAGAGACATTGCTAGTACTGTAGCTCTTCACAAAGACACATGGAAACCTGCTACTATAGAAGCTTCCTAAAGAAGTATACATATTTAGTTGGGGTTTCTATTGCTGCAATGAAGCACCTGACCAAAAACAAGCTGGGAGTCTAAAGTTTATTTGACTTACAATTCCACACAGTAGGCCATCATAGAAAGAAGCTGATCAGAATATCAAATGATGCAAAAACCTGGAGGCGGGAGCTGATGCAGAGGACATGAAGAGGTGCTGCTTAATGAGTTGCTCCCCATGGCTTATTCAGCCTGCTTTTTATAGATTCCAGGACTGCCAGCCCAAAGAAGGCAATACCCAAGATGGACAAGGTCCTCCTACACCAGACATTAATTAAGAAAATGCTCTATAGGCTTCCCTATAACCCAATCAGACTCATGGAAACATTTTCTTAATTGATGTTCTCTCCTTTTAGACTCATTATGTCAAGTTGACATAAAACTATAAAGCACACATATAATTACTTTTATAAAATAATTTTAAATTCTTTTTTTCTGTAACAGTAGAACAATACCACTTTTAAATTCCATAGGCATGAGGCATGAAATAATCCTGGTGGGTCCCAGTAGCCCCTTAAATACTGTAAACTACTAACACTGCTCTTTTGGGAAGACCCTATTGCTGAAGGTGGCATTAATTTTTGCCAGAAGTCATGTAGAAATCAACCTACTAGTAACATGGAAGCTTTATCCTACTAGCTAGGGAATCACACTGGAGGTACATTGTATACTGCCATTTGAGATCACTAATCAGTAATCTAACCCAGCTGTGAACCTTATGAACTACAATAACAACTGGTATGGCAAAAAAATAAGTAAATAATTTTTTAATATGCTCACTAGTGGAAAAGCGGTGTAATTTTTATCCTGTGGGATTAAGTAACCATTTTAAGATTAGATTTAAAGCCTGATCCATAATATGAAATCCATATCAGGTACCATTAAATGGGCCAAAAACACTTGACAGGCCACATACCACTCCCTCAGAAAGAACGCATAATATCATTTTGCTAAACATACATAGTACTAAACTGCCCCCATAATCCCTATTTCCATATTCATAGATTTATTTATACTTCATCAGGAAAGTTTCTGTTTGCAAAGAATAAAGATTAGTGTAGAAATTTAAAACTGGACAATGCATAGAGAACAAAAGTCTACATTATGACCTGCCCTATATGAAATATTTATAATATTTATTATCCATTCTCTAAACACTCACCAATCATCAAGGCAAAGACAAAGAATAATTATAAGAGCCACAGATAGTGGCTATAGAGAAAGAATATTTGAGACCTTCGCAAACATGAACCTCACAGCAGCAATGACTACATAAACAAGACTTGTACAATATCAAGTCAGCTAAAACCCCACCACAGATAAAGGGTTTGTGAAAGTTTCATGAATCTGACTGCTAACTGAGGTGCTATTGGTAATAATAGCTTTGATATTCAGAAAGGTTAGTTTTCTTTAGGAATTGAGCCCAGGGGAGCTTCCCAAGCTTCAATAGATCATCATACACTCATGTTCATACAAGCAGTACTACATGCAACCAGTGGTTCAGCAAGAGACAGACAGACAGAGAGAGAAAGAGAGAGAGAGAGAGAGAGAGAGAGAGAGAGAGAGAGAATGCTATCAGGAAAATAAAACAGAACTGGAAGGAAAGGATTATGGAGATGGATTATATCAAAACATAGTTGAGGGGCATCTAGGTTGTTTTCAGTTTCTTGCTATTACAAACAATGCTCTAAGAACATAGTTGAGCTAATGCCTTTGAGGTATTAATGTGAACTCTTTGGGTATACGTCCAATAGTGGTATTGCTGGATCCTTGGGTAGATTGATTGCCAGTTTTCTGAGGAAATGCCATATCTGCCTTCCAGAGTGGCGGTACAAGTTTACATTCCCACCAACAATTGAGGAGTGCTCCCCTTGCTCCACATCCTCTCCAACATAGATTATCCTCTGTTTATTTTAATTTTACCCATTATCTAAAGATGTTGAGTAACTGTTTAAGTGCCTCTCAGCCATTTGTAATTTTTCTGTTGAAATATCCCTTTTTAGCTCTGAACTCCATTTTTTAATTGTGTTATTTAGGTTTTTGGGCTCCAGCTTCTTAAGTTCTCTATATATTTTAGAGATCAGTCCTCTGTCAGATGGGGTGGATGCACCATGCTGAGCTGAGTCACATTGAGACTTCCTGCCTTTTTTGGAGAGGATATTGGGAGATAGGGTAGGGGGAGGCTAAAGGCAGAATGGGAGGATTTGGGAACCAGAAAGGGTGGTAGAACAGGGAAATATGTGGAAAAGAAGACTTTTTAATAAAAATTTATGTATGTATAAAAATATCAAACAAAAAAATAAAAGGCTCCATCTATCAAGATATTTATTTTGTTTCTCTCTCTTTCTCTGTCTCTTTGTCTCTGTCTCTGTCTCTGTCTCTCTCTCTCTCTTTCTCTCTCTCTCAACCTACATGGAGTCAAACTAAGCCCACTGAGTATGGATGACAGTTGTGTGGCTTGGGCATTTTGTGAAGCCTCTGGCAGTGTGACTAAGATTTATCTCTAGTATATGAACTGTCTTTTTAGTACCCATTCCCTATAGGGAGATACTTTGTTCAGCTTTGATACAGGACAAAGAGACTTGGTCCTGTCTCAACTTGGTGTGATAGACTTTGTTGATTCTTCATGGGAGGCCTTATCTACTCTGAGAAGTGGATGGGGTGGAGAGGGGAGCTTAGGTAAGTGGGAGGAGAGGAGAGAATGGGAACTATGACTGGTATTTAAAACAAAAAGCCTTTTAAATAAAAAACTAAAGAAAGACTGTAAAAACAAATTAAACACACACACACACACACGCACATTCCTAGTAGGTCAGGCAGTTTATTATAGCAACAAGAACAGTAATGAATACAGTAGAATAAGCATCTACACTTTCTTTAGTGTTTCATAAATGTATGGTATTATTGTAGGTTAGGTGTATTAAATACGTTTAAACTTGAGGAAAGCATTCAGTATCTTGATATTATCAAATTCATTCTTTAAAATTGTTTCTGTTTCTCCTCTTCAATGTCATTAACCTCAGAACATAATTTTTGATGATTACTTGTGCAGAAGCTAAATACTATTTTTTTAATTTTTATTTTATAACACATCCTTTGAAATCTGTCAGAGTACTCTGATCTCAAAAGTCTTTATTCAACTTCCTGATATATTTAGGTATGTTTTTTCATGAAAACCTTTTAACTAATTGAACAGCAATCAACAGGTAAAGAGCCATTAAATGTATTATTTTAACCACTTGTTCTGTCATCATTCATCTATAACCTCCTCACGTGAAGCCAAGTGCATGTTAGAGTTAGACTTTTCAGACTTGTTGCATGCAGAATAATGAGAATGATGGAATAGCTAACCTTGACCTCTGAGTATACATAATATCAATGTGTTATCTATTTCCAGTGTCAACTTATTAATAATAACTATGCAGAAACTAGACTTGTCTGAAGGATATGTCGTGAGTTTTCTAAATAGATCTCACATACCATGATATTGTTATATGCTTCTACAGCTTTTTCCACTGAAAAAAGGTAACAATAACTCCTATTTTCTGTGTGGATTCTCACCTTGCCTTGATATTAGTTTCAGATGTACCCAAGAAAATGGAGCACATTCATGGGAGAGGAAATCTACAAACTCTGTTAATTTTTTATAGTTAAAGCTTTCAGTTTGGAGATGCTGCCATTTGTTTCATAAACACATCCTGTGGGGTTCTTTCTGAGCTGGGAAAGTCAGAATTTGATTTTACTTTTAACAGAGAATTCATGAAAGGAAGATAACAAGTCTCACAATTACTTTTACCCCTTTGAAACGCTTTCATAGCCTTTGGAGAGAGTTCCTATTTATGATATGCACCACACATTATGTGTTCACTGACATGCCAAAAGTATTTTTTAGAAAAAGATCTCTATGCTTGTTTCTAAGCTTTAATATTTAATCTTAATTGTCAGCTTAATTCAATTAAGATTTACCTGTGCTAATAGAGAGGCACACCTCTAAATGTATTCACAAGGCCCATAAGGCCAATGGGTAAAATTGAGCAGGAAGGGCCTGCTCTAAATGTGGGTAATACCAATCCTTGATTTAAAGGGGTAATAGGGAACTAGGAGCCATTTTACCTGCTTCCTGGAATGCTTAGTTGTAATCAAGCAAGGGAGAGCCCTCCTGCAAACAGTCACAAGCTTTTCAAGTCATGCCATACACTGACCATCAAGATACATACATACATACACCCAAAAACCCTGAGTCAGGATAGTTACTTTTCTCTTAAGCTGTGTCTTGTCAGGTGCTTGGCCACAGGAATAAGAAATAGAAATTGATAATGTGTGGTCAGTATAAAGTAAGAAATAGCTCAGTTATTTTTTTTAAGTGACATTTTCAGGAAAGTTATTTGTCATGTTGTTGTGTCCTAAAATTTCCATATCAATGCCTTTTAAGTAATCTAAGTTTTTGACACAGTCTTACCAGTGTTTGGCACTTTCAAAACAGATGCAGCCTGTCACCTCTGATGAATATGTATTCACTAATGAAAAGGCATGATATTTGCTTACAGTGTTTTGAAGTAGCTCATCTATTTTACCGTCAATACCAACTAGAGACTAACACTCATAATTCACATTTTGTAAATAAAAGAATTCAAACAGAGATATTTAAATGAGTTAGTATCAAATAAATTAATCAAAGACTTATAAGCAAGACCTAGATCACAAAGATCTTAGATGGGTATGCATGTTATGCTATTTCAATTTTTCATTGTTTGTGATTTCTACTTCTGCCAATTTAAAAACATACTGATAACTTCTTCTTTATATAATGAATACATAAATAAATAATGACTAACAAAGTAAATTTCATTAGAGGACTTCAAAACATTGAGCAGATTTGTGGAAATAAAAACAAAACTTATTTATATGTAGGGTTTAATAGATTTAGGTAATTCTTATGTAGTAACTTGTGATTTCTATTGAGTCCTTTTAGTCTTTGAAGTCACACACTTCATTGCCAAATACCTATGTCCTACATTAAAACTTGAAGTTTTATCCTTAAATAAGGACCATATTTACTCTTCACTCATAGAGGTATAAGGTTTTCTGTTTCAATACCTCCATTCTTCTGTTAGCTCTAATTCATAAGCTTCATCTGGGAAGAATTTTAAATCTCTGCCTCAATTCTTAACCATAACTCTAACTTCTTGAATTATTGCTTCTTCAATTAACATCCATTAATTTGATGTAATAGATTATTCTTTTATTATTTAAAGAATAATAGCAAATATAACACTAGAGACTCAAATATTTGGTAAATCAAACATTAATAAATAAGCCTCATGGTCAAATTAGCTAAAACACCAGTCTCGCTGAAATGTTCAGTTGTTTGAGCCCCATGCTTTCATGTTGAGTTTCTATGTCAAGTCGTTTATGCTTGGCAAAGATGTCTTATTTATGTACAGGCAAGTGATGACTTATAGTGGCTCATCACTAGAAGGATTTTATAGACTCAACCAAGAATAGCTGATATAATTTTTGTTCTCTTTGCTCTATTGGCTGTTGGTTGTCATAGCTAAAATTTATACAATAATATTAGAAAATGTGTACTCAGGAAGCAGAGATGTTTTGATCAAAATGGGAGAACATTGTTTTTGTGCCTTTCACTATTTTCAAGAGTATGTGATTATAGGTCACAGAAAACATTTCTTTGTGTTTAATAAGACAGACATAACTATAAAACAATGTTGTTTTATTTTCCTTTTACCATTTACTATTTCACAGTTCCATGAGCAAACAAATCATTCACAGAGTTACATGATCTTATCTTACAGTGCGTCAAGTGGACATTCTTGACCCAAATTCAATTCTATCCCTGTATATATTTAATTTTGTTTTTATATCATTCTCTTAGCTCCTATATTTTATGGTTCCTTACCATATTTGGATAATTCTCATAAGTTGTTTTTAAGCAAATTTTCTCTGTATTCTCTTCATACTACTATCCTTTATTTCTTTTTAGGTAGTTTCTAACTTACTTTTTTTCTTTTAAAGTCCATCTAGCTAGCAGTACCTGATATGATCTTCTGTGAAGATGCCAAACTTAACTATATAACCATCATTACACTGTAGCAATGCAACCTCCTTTAAATACCTCTCATGACTCCCATTCTTTTCTCAAGACAAAATCAAGAATAGCTTCCTGTCTTTAAGTTTTAGTGTGAACACTTCTCAGAACCAATTGTTTGTGGCAGCGTGGAATTAGTTCCACAAACTACGCCCCAGTGTGACATTCATCATCACCTGTTTATTGCATCTCATTGTTCTCTAACATTCTGAATCCACAGTCCCTTCTCATTTGTTCATTTACTTTGGCACATGAATCATGACTAAATGGAATAATACAAAACTGGGGTAGAATTTTAGCTTTGTCACTTACAGCATGTGTGACCTTCAAGATATCAATTAACATTTGTGAGACTCGGTTTTCTCATTTGCAAAACAAAAAGGGGGCATTTATACCTGCACAATGATGGCATTTTAGATTTTATGTGAAACAGCACAGGTGAAAAGTCCAGATTTGTTTCTCAAAAACTAAAGGATATTAAAAAATGCTTTTATTTTCTTGTTCTTGAGTGAAAGATCCCACAAAAGAAAATTTGTAGATTTAATTTGTAAGTACCTTAGGGTGCTACATTAAAATTGTATGTATCAATGAATCAGAATGAGATAGTTCACTATATTATAATAAAATTAATTTTTACTACACCTTTAAATAAAAAAGTTTTAAACTTAATATAACTGAGTTTGAGGGAATAGAGTAACTTTTTATTTTCAATTTTATGCAGGTGATTTCCTCGTGCATTCCCAGAGGAAATAGTTAAATATGAAGATTCATACTTGCCTTCTGCTTATAATTTCAACAGAAGAATTAAGTTGTCAGTAAATAGGAAGTGCTTAACCATGTAAGTGAGAAGAACAGACAAGTCTTAGAGAAATATTTATGCAATCTGAGTCTTGGAAAATTAGCGGAAGTTAGGCAGGAAATTTAGGAAACTGCCTATGAAATTATCTTTATGTTAATTTAAACTTTAATTTTAGTGGAATTATTTAGCTTTCTATTTATGTCCAAATTATGTAAAATTTATTGTTATAGAAATCTTCCATATTTCCAGTTGTATTAGTTTGAAAGTGTGTGATCCTCATGAGCTCATATGTTTCAATACTTGGTTTTTCATTACTGGAACTGTTGGGGAAATAATAGGAAGCGTGGCCTCACTGGAAGAGGTGTGTCATGGGGGTTGTCTTTGAGATTTCTGGTGGATTCCTGACATTCCCAGTGTACTTTCATTCTTCTGTTTTTGAATACAGTTTTGAGTTTTCAGCTGTTCCTGACATGGTGCCATTGTTCCTTCATTATGAAATCTTTTAGAACCAGTCTAATTAAACATAAGTTGCCTTGGCCATGTTATTTTGTCACAAAAATTTAAAAGTAACAACATCACTTATTTTGTCAAGAAATTTTACATGAGCTGGATATGAATATAAGAAGTGTGTCATTAGTCTTCTTAACTAAAAAATACCTTATAAAATCTCAACACATATATATGCAACTCACACAGTTAATCCATTATACTAATAATTTTCACCCTTTTTGTTCTATAGCCAAATTTAATAATCAGTATTTCTATTGTTTCCTCCCAGTCCTGTAAATTCAGACATTATTTACTGTCTTTTCTGTACCAGATACTCCTCTAGAAATAAAAGGATAGAGATTCCTGTCCCCACGAGGAATATATTCTAATATGGGCACCTAAAGACATAAAGCTTCATGATAAATACATAAACAAGTACTATACAGAATTGTGTGTGTGTTTGTGTGTATGTATGTGTTTGTGTGTGTTTGTGTGTATGTGTGTGGTTTTGTGTGTGTGTGTGTTTGTGTGTGTGTGTTTGTGTGTGCTTTTGTGTGTTTCTGTGTGTTTGTGTTTTGTGTGTGTGTTTGTGTGTATGTATGTGTTTTGTGTGTGTGTTTGTGTGTATGTGTGTGTTTTAGTTGTGTGTGTGTGTGTGTTTGGATATGAGTATATATGCCATGACTCTCACATAGAGATAGCTTAAGAACATTTTCTCCTTCTTCCATGTGTGTCCTGGATATTGAACTCAAGTCCTAAGGCTTGGTTGTAGGCATCTCAATTTGCTAAGCCATCTCACTGGCTCAGGTTTGTAGTTATAAATATCCATGAGAAGGTAATGCTTCATTGGCTTTGGTATATTTGAAGAGGTGTGACAAAGCAGTTTCTACTACCATTGAAAGTCATCTCTCACACAACAGCACATGGAAAGATTCTGAATTATGTCTGT
The DNA here is from genome assembly GCA_004025045.1 of Sigmodon hispidus. NCBI lineage: Eukaryota > Metazoa > Chordata > Mammalia > Rodentia > Cricetidae > Sigmodon > Sigmodon hispidus. Next base: position 150,614 of record PVIH01003174.1, on the reverse strand, counting down.
ACTTGTTATGTAACTAAACAGCAAAAAGACTAAATAGTCTAGGGAAAAGTTGAGCCAACATGAAAATAGTGAGCCAGCACAAACATGGTGATGATGGTAGATAGATTACATAGTGCCTTGAATATGTTTGGAAAACCTCCAGATTTCATGTTGAGTAAAATGTGTGACCATGCAGTTTGAACACTGAAGTGATAATGCCTAACTTACACTTTAAAGAAAACATTCTTCTGTAAAGTTACATCTGTATTGAGTGAAGGAAATGAAAGTAATAAAACAGCTAGTGCCATAATCCAGGTATGATGAGGGTGATGCTGACCAGCATGGTACATAAATTTGGGGTGTATTATGATCCTACAATAATAAAATTCTTATCCATTTCTCAGATGTGGGAAAAAGACACACAGAGAGACAGAGGCAGACAAAGAAACAAAGATAATGGACACAGATACAGAAACAGAAAGACAGATAGTGGAATAGAGATAGTGCAAAATAGAAATCATAAAACTTAGATGAGAAAAATTTGGGTGCACAAGATTTAGGAATAAAGATCACTTTAGTTTTTAATTTCTCATTTTGAAAGGTCAATTCCATATCTATATGTACATATTGAATATCCTGATGGCTGTGTAGTTATGTTAGAAGAAAGTTTAAAATAAAAAATATAAAGGTGAAATCTAGAGAGAAGACTCAGTGGTACAGAACATTTTCTATTTCTGCAGAGGACATGGTTTCAGTTCCCAGATATATATGATGGCTCATAAAGACCTGTAATTCTAGTTACAGAGAATTTTGAAGCTCTCTTCTGGCCACTGTGGGTACATAGTACATTTGCACAATGCATACAAAACACACACTAAAAACAAATCATACACTTATATATGGATATTTGAATATCTTTACCACAATGATATTGTTTTGAATGAAGGTATAAACAAGAGATCACAACACAAATGATACTAGAAAAGAAAAAATTGTTCATGTCTATAAATAGTCAAACAAAAAAAGACACATAAGCCAGGTAAAACCCTTTAATGCAGGGTTTTCTTCTGAACCTGATCTTCTGAGATACAGCAAGCCTCAATGATCCTTTTTTTCTCTGTCACACAGAATGCTGGGGTTTCAGACTATTTGCAAGTCCTGGATTATTTTACCCAAGGGCTGCAGATTCAGATTTAGGTCCTCTTGCTTGCTCAGCAAATGTTTTTAACCTGTAGAGACATATCTCCATCTCTTAAAGACCATATTTAACAAAATGTTAAGAGGAGAGATATAAAAGAGAACGAACGAGCCATATTTGTGTAAGTGAATAAAGAAAAATCATACAAGTTGGGATTTCTTCACATTTACCTGTTGCATGACTTTTTTTGAGGAGACATAAACATCTTTGCATATTCTTCATCCAGAGAGAACCAAGTTTCCTGAGGTTATTTGTAAGATACATGGTGATGCAATGGAAATACATCACATCATTGGAATATTGTCTAGGTCAGTAGTTGTCAACCTGTGGGTTGTGAGCCCTTTGGTGATCAGAACACCCTTTCAGAGAGGCAGTACATTACAATTCATAAGAGTGGCAAAATTATAATTGTGATAGCAAGAAAATAATCTTACAGTTTGGCTTCACCACAACATAATGAACTGTTTTAAATAGTTGTAGCATTAGAAGGTAGAAAACCACTGCTCTATCAATATATAGACAGTTACATTGTTGACTAACTCCTCACATCCCATGATTACATTCAGACTGAAAACTATTTTGGCTAATTTAAGACAGCTACATTTACAAAGTATTCACTACCTAATTCAACAACCATTTCATTGCTGGTTATGTGTTCTCACAATGGAGAAGGGGCTATAAGAATCTTCAGAAGGTTTTGAGCCTTTTAATTCTACCTCTTCCCTCACCAAGTAATGTTATTACTTGTACCAATTGATTTAAGGTCTCTGTGGGTGATCGCACCTGCCCTGATCTAACAATGGTCCTGATCAACCCTAAAGAAGAAGCTACATGGCATCAGAAAATCATAACAACTAGAGTGGTATAATGTAAACACTTGATTTTGAATGAATAAGGAATGAAATTATAGACTCTCTCTTCTAATCTAAATCACTTAGGAAATATGTATCATTAAAGAATTTGTTACAATGATTTCCTGTCACAAAGTCTCTTCTTGTTCTACATTTAAAATCCCTGAATGTCATAGATACTTTATGAATTTCTCTTCTTATTGTTATTTTATAGCATTTTAAATAATTTATTCATTTTCTTCTGTTCATGTTTAAAATATGAATAAAGTATCATTACCACACTTACACTTAACTTTTAAAAGATAAATTTGTAACTTACACCAACCACAATCAATATACTCACCTTCTCACTTCAGCATAAATTTGTTGAGGTCTCTTTCTTAGTTAGAAATTATCCTATGGTAACAGGAAAGACAGTATAATGGATATTTAGCAGTACCAAATTGAATCTTCTCCAATAGTATACCAACTAAATGGGCTGATGACTGAGCCTGCTTCCAGATATCTTCTAACCTTGGTAAAACAACATCATATTGGAAACTTGCAATTCCATAACTACATGAGATGCTCAGAAATCCATATGAAACTCCAGAACCCAAGACAGTAGAACCTTAGACTTCTAGAGCAATATAAGGTTCAGAACAGCCTGACAATTAGAGCCTTCCAACTCAGACAATCTATAATTACATTTGTCATACCTTACTATATTTCAGAAAAAAAAAACTAGTTCAATCTTCCAGAAAGAAAACCTCATCAATTACCATAAATTTCTTCTACAGTGGCCTTTTGTCATATCTAACACATCATTCATTAATGTTATTTTCAATATAGTGACCAGGCCACTCACAATCTTGCTTCATAATGTACCATGAGCCTGGTAAAATGGTAACTCTTCTGAACTACAGTGGTTGAGATAAGTGTATTCAGTATATACTTTTTAATTGTCTTCAATTAAGCCATAGTTATATACAGTAAACCCCTCCCAATGGATAGCCAGAAAAGAAATGGTTCAATCTTCGTTTTACCCACTGAAAGAAAATGCTCAGGATTTTGAGTCTTGTAGATGTGCTAAAATGTATGCTTTGTAGGGCAAATGAGTATAATATATTTGTAAACACCGGGCTTAAAAATCTAATGATACAGGTGATATAATTTATAACTTTGCTAAGAACCTGCCTGGTCATTCACTAGTAGTTTTGTTTCCTTCCTTGTTTAACTTTTATATGTAAAATCCTATTTGTAGGCTGAACTGTCATTTGCACAAAGTGGAATATGCTGGGTGTATACTATTGTATATTTCAGATTGGACTTATAACTCATCATATCTTTATAACATTTAGTTGAATGTCCATAATATATATTTAAACCAATGTTAGATATATATCTGACAAAACAAGAGTGACTAAAAACATGTAAAGTTATCAGTCACTGTAATTTTCTCTATATTCTGTCATGTTTCATGTTGTCAATTTGAAAGAATCTAAAATCACCTTGGAAATGTGTCCTAGAACATGCCTGTGAGGGATCATCTTGTGGGTGGTGCTATCCCTGGGCTGCTGGTCCTGGCTTCTATAAGAAACAGGCTGAGTAAGCCATGAGGAACAAGTCCTCCTGTCTGCCCTCTCCATCATCATCTATCTGTAGGTTCCTACCCTGCTGAAATCCCTGTCATCACTACTTTGATGATGAACTGTTTAATGAAATATGAAGCTGTGAGTGAAGTATACACTTTCCTTCCTGAGTTGCCTTTGACCATGATGTTTCTCTACACTCAGCTGGACAGTTGGCTCACCTATAGATCTCTTTAGTTCCGGGCAGACCTAACACCTCTGGTCTCAGAAGATACTTGTAATCACATGCGCATATCCACATACATATTTCTCTGTGAAGACATTACACCATATTTTCCTTGAAATCTCAAACATATAATGTCTGTCTACATTCATAATTACTAATGAATATATCATAATCATATTATTATTAATGTATTTGGTACCAGTACATTTGAGTACACTGTTGTGATTTTTTAAAATAAAGTTGATCTGCTTTCAGAAAAAGGAGTGAGGTTACTGCATAGCTTTTCTTCACTAAAATATAGACTGAAAATATTAAAAAAAAAAGAAAAGATAACACACACACACAATAACACAAGACTGAGATACTGCCTAAATGTTTTAAAGCTGAGATTTAGAGTTTAGATACAGAGTGGATTAAATCATTTCTAAAGTGCTACTTATACTCAGTATCAGGTAAGATTGTAAAAATTCCAAATTTTAGTGTTTCTTCCTTGAACTAGATATTCGGGGGCACACTGGTGTTTCTTATTAAAGGTTTGATGTACAAACATCATGGCTTCTATGCTTCTGTACTAACACATATTTACAGTATTCTCTCTCTCTCTCTCTCTCTCTCTCTCTCTCTCTCTCTGTGTGTGTGTGTGTGTCTGTCTGTCTGTCTTTCACACACACACACACAGGGAAATTTGTGGGGCATAAAAACAGTTAAATTAGAATGCTGGATATCAGTAGCATCAAAATATATCTTTAAGTGCATGGTGAGCAGATAATTTTCTAGTTCGCTTACCTAAACATAGGCACTTAGGTTAGAATCCATAGTAGATTTGACATTTAAGAGTTTTACAGCTAAGTTACTTGTATTTGACATGCTTATTCAGCAACTTCTTGAACTGCTATGAAGATACAGATTCTCTGGCCATTTTAGACTTAGTAAGAATCAAGGCAAATGTTCCCTGGATAATTAGGCTTGCCTGCCTTAGTCATAAGTATGGGGGTGGTGGGTGTTTCATAAGACTGCAGACTGTACAGAGAAGTCAAGGAGATTTAGCTTGAAAATGACTTTTTTTGCAATCCAATGTTTTAATTTTATAGATGAGGTATGGCGGAATCAGAAGAGTCATTTGAATTGCTGAAGGTCATGTGATAATGTAGTTCCAAAGTGCTCTCTGAAAGTTACATCAGCTGGCTCACCTGTTCAATATGCTTTCTGGTCTGTGCTCCTATTTCCAATTAAGAAGATCCTGCAGGTACAGAAAGGTATCATTTGCTGGCTCACTACAGGGAAAGCATGCTATACACTTATCTCACACTCTGAGAAATAGGCTTTGTTGGAAGAATGTCCACATTTGCATCATATGCTTGGAGGACAAAATTCTCTCTAAGCACAGTGCAATAAGACAATTTAGTAAATATGATACATCTAAATAAAAGCAAGTTTACCTCTGTCCATTATCAAAAGTAAAATAAAAATAAAAAGAGAAAAAATTGTAAGGTTAATGAAAACCATCTTGCTGTTTGTGTGTGTGTGTATATTATATGTATATATGTGTGTTTGTAGCTGTGTGTCAATACACCTGCACTAATGTGAGAGTATACATTCCTGTATGTGCAAATGCATACAGAAGCTAGAGGATAAACTGAGAGGCCATTTCAGGTAATGTGAATCTTGTTTTTGAGGTAGGTCCTCTTACTGGTCTCAGTTCACCAAATAGGCTACAGAGTTGTCCCACAAACCTTCTGCCCTTTAGATGCTAGGTTCTTGTTGCAAGAATCATAATTGGATTTTTAGTAAAAACTCAGAGCCAGATGTTAAAGTAGATGCTAGAAGGTCTGAGAAACAAAGGGACAATCCACAGCCATTTCTAACCTCTGCTGAATCCTCCGGCTGCAATGGGTAGATCCTGTCTCCAAGAATCCTCAGACTGAATTGAAAAAAAAGGAAACAACAAGGAAGCAAGCCTGAATTTCTGTCTCCTCGTGCCTTATATTCTTCTGTCTGCCCAGCCATGCAGGTTCCTGTTTTGAACTTCCTAGTGATAGGATTAAAGATATGTGATCCCAAGCACTGGTATTAAAGGTATGTACTACCACTGTCTGGCTCTGTTTCTCTTTTAGACTACATTAAGCTCATGTTGTCCAGGCCGAACATGAACTCATGGAGATCCAAATGTAAACAAATTTGAAGATTAAAAATGGCACCGGAGTTTTCTTTTGCTGGTTATGTGTATATGGTTTCAAGCTCACCACTCTGATTTGGACAATCAATATGAGTACCCCATTCTTTGGGGTGCTCTTTCTCCCATCAGCCACTGGTTTCCTATGGTTCTTTGTCTATAAGTAGAACCCCATCAAGATTTCCCACTTTTATGTATGCAGTAGGGTGAATATATGATATATGTTCATATTTAATTATATTTGAATATTGTGATATATCCACATATTCATATATTTACATACATTCACAACCACACACATTCATGCCCACACACATACAAACATACACATACATAAAGAATAAATACTCTCAATTTGAGAGTGGGGGGACATAGAAAAGTTCAAGGGGGCACCTGGAAAAGGCTACAGAAAGGAAACAAAGATATGGAAACAATGTAATAATATTTCAATGGAAATCAATAAAATAAAGATAGAACATTGAAATCTGTAAAAAAAAGAAAGAAAATGATATCAAAATTATTGTATACACAAATTTCCATAAAGTTGAGAATGATACATTAAAAAATTGTGGATAGCAGAGATAAATGGATATCTTATTTTTAAACATATTTCTAGGTTTCTAAAATGAGATTTAGTGTGCGGATTTTTAATGTATCCACATTTGAAAATAAGAATGAAATCTCACAGGATATATAAGGATCTTAAGGAACCACATGTAGAACATGGCTTTATTTGTGATTTTTATCAATATGCATTTATTGTTTCCATATTAGACCACTTTTATTGTGGGTTTTATATTCACAGTTAGAATTTTGTTATCAAGAAGATAGAAATGTAATATTCATTAATCTTCTCATCATCTTTCTACAAAATCGTATAATATCCAGAATGAAAGCTTGAACTGTCTATCTCATAATTCTTTTTGGACTGTCTTATCTCATAATTTTCTTTTCTGACATTTGTTTATTCCAAAATCATCTAGTCAGTACCCCCTAGATTGTAAGGACTAAGATACTCACAGGAGATTAAACATGAAAGAGGAAAGAAATAATACCTTCTCATGGTGAGTTGCCTAACAATCAGAAATCCTATAAACCCTCTTTTCTTCAAACCAACTTTTGTGATCTTTAAAATGTCACCTTGTTTGTCCCAGTGATGCTTTAATTATATATTTTTGAGAATGTCATACACATCACTAAATCTACATCATTGGTGCTTCTCACTGCCCCTGCACCTCCTCCTCCATTTCCCTCAACCCAAATTCATATTTTATTCATTATTGTTAAGGGTATGTGTGTCAGAGGGGAATGACCTACTGACTCCCTTTAGTGTTGCTCATAGATATATATGCACACATCCAGAGCAGTAGGAGCTCTAAGCCCTATATGTATATATATTTGTGTGCATTTATTTTGTTGATAATTGGTTTGATTGACTGATTAATTTTAAATCACAGGCTAGCCACAAACCCTCTGTATTACTGAGGATAACTCTTCTGATAACTTCTGTTCCTCCTGCTTCTACTTTTCTTCTTAGCAGTGTAGGTGAGGACCACTATTTTTGGTGTATGTTTTGCTGGGGGTGGAATCTAGGCTTTCATACACACAGAGTAGGCAATAATTGTATCAGCTGAGCTACAAAGCCAGCCTCAGAGGCTGGTCTTAATTACCCATACTCACAAAGCCATCTTTGCTGGTGTTGTGAAGTGTTTATTTAGAAATAGAAGGAATGTTTTTCTGAGGTTTTTAAATATAATTTGTTGAAAATTCATAAATTCTTGAATCTTTCACAATGTTTTACTTTTACTATTTTTTTAATTTTTCCTTTATAAATAATGCTGCATGTGGGTTTTTTTCCTAAGTAACTAGAATAGCACATACATCCCCCTTTAAGAATACCTTCTTAATGTATTCTTAGAAAACTCCATTATTAAGAGGACTCCTGCATCATATCTTTTGGAAGATACTTGCCATCTGTATTTCAATCTAATGTTCCCATCCATGAATATGCATTATTTTCATATTTCTTTCCTAATACTTGTCATTAAAAATATCAACTATCACAGTCTGGTGGTTTAGAAGACAGAAATGCATTTTCTTACATGCTTGAAAGCTACAAGTCCAAGACTGTGATGTCAACACATAAAATTTCTTCCAAAGATTTTCTGCTTCATTTATCCATGACTGTGTTTCACCTGTTCTTCCTATTACACGTGGTTTTCCTGTTCTATAGGTCTTCTAATCATCTCCTTTTGTAAGAACATCATTCATTTGAATGAAGACCTACTGAATTTCATTTTATTTGTTCAAAAGTCCTGTTGCTAAGAGCAATCTCAGTTTGAAGTAGAAGGGATGAAGATTTGTTAATGGGGATATTTTATAGCCTGTAATTAAAATGCTATAAGAGTAAATTTGGCTTAAATCTCAAATATTGGCATTATCCTTTAGATAAACTTTACTAAGTTATGCTTAGTTTTCAATAGAATAAAAAAATGAAACTTTACAGTATTAACAACACCACTTGAAAGCAAATATCTGCTGGCCTAAACAGAAGTATCTGTAAAAACAAATTTGTAACTATTGTTATAACAATTATCACATAAATACATGTATGTGTGTAGTCAAGCCATTTACCACAATGGCTGAGAGTTTCACAATTCTGGAACAATTTACTAGAAAAAAAATCTTTTTAAGTAAATCCCAAATTTTTCTACTCCCATTTGGGTGTTTTTAGAAAATCTAAAAATGTTCAAGTTATTATAAGGAAGAATTCTGGCAGGGTATTGAGATGTGAGAGAACAAATGTTGGCCTTAATTGTTGGGGGTGGGGTGTAAATCAAGAGAGCAAATTTCATTGGACTTTTGCCCAGGTTCAAGGGCTGCTACAAAGAGCTTCACTGTGGTCGTTATGTGGAAAGGTCAGCCCCTGCACTTAGTACAAAGTTCCTCATAGTTCATGCTTTAATTTAAACTTAGAAAAATAATAGAACTCTATTTTAAGTGATTACAGATTAAACAACTCACCTACCATCTGATTTCATCTGTAAATTTGTTCAGCAAATCCTTTCTCCATAAAGGGAAGAAAAGAAATCTTCTAACAAGTCCCTATTTGAATGGGGACTTAGCAGAACTGTGCTTTAAAGACTCCAGGATCACAATTGTCCCTAATTTCAGTTTACCTTGGGACCTTGAGCAATCATTACACTACAGTCAACTTCAGGTTCTGCACCTATGAAACAGGATGGGATAATTCCTCAGTTCCCTGGAAGAAAGACACTCATCTTGGCTTCAGTCGTGAAATGCAGATTGTACTGTTTCTGGACTTCCTGCTCCATAACACCTGGGTGACATCCAGCAAAGTGTGTTGTAAATTTTTCCAGGAGACTGTAACATTAGAGTGGAAAAGTCACTGGACTAGAGAAATGAAAAGCTTCTTAGTCCCTGTTATCTGGGAAGTGTGGTGATCTTGTGATCTTTGGGGGCTACGAAGGGACTACCCTGTGATTTTAGGTGGAAAGAAGAGGTATCTTGGAAGAGCTGTTTGAAAAATCAATCTCATCCTTAGAGGAGATTAGCCTGGCTTAACTACTAACTACAGGACAGTCCTGCATAGTGTTTCTCTGGCCACCTAGAAAGGAAGCTGGAACAGTATGCATGGTGCATAAGGGTGAGCAGGTTAATAATGAATACATCTGAAACAGCTTGGCCCACATCATGCATCATATTTACAAATAGAAATTATATGTGATTTTGGTATTAAGAGTAAGGTTTCCAAGAACATAAAAAGGACCCTATAAACTATTGTCTTTATTTTTTGCTTTGTTTTGTTTTGTTTTCCCGTCTTCTATGGGTATAGAAATGGATAACTCATGTGATGGCTTAAAAAACAAAACAAAACAACAAAAACTAGACCAAATGATCAAATGAAAGTTCCACAATGACCAAGTACATGAAATTTTTATTTTTATTTGTTTTGCTCATACTCTTCTGGACTTAAGATTTTCCCAGAAAATTAATTCATCCCAACCCCAATATCCCAGTGGAGACTGCTTAGATCCAGGATCAGTGTTGGTGGCAACTGGATAATGGTTCTGGAGGAGGTAGAGGCAAAAAGGAATTCTACCGCCATCTAGTGGCTCTTCAACACCATAGTTGAGAATAGTATCTTGCTTAAAACTAAGCTTTTAATATAGTTTAATTACAATTCCCCAGGGATTTAAGTAAACCCTAGGCTCCCCACTATGGCTGAGCACAAAGTGACAGCCTTGAGAATAATGACAGAGATTACTGGACAGGAGGTTGCTATTGAATCAAAGAAGTTTGAATGCATTTGTTCATTTTAATTCAAATGAGCTCTTCAATTTGCATATGGAATAGCTCAAATTAACTCTGAGTGGCACCTGTGGGAAGGTCATACAATGGATGCAAAACTGAGAACCAGAAAAAACATGACCAAAGGTCACCAAGAGCAAATGGTAAGAAAACAACAGCAACCCCCAGACTAACCTGTTTTTTAATGTCTTGTTCATGGTCTCCAAGAGTTCTAAACAACAATCTGGGAAATACAGCATGTGAGACCTACAAGTCCACCTCTTTACTGAGCACCACCTGAATCATCCTGGAATTTTACAACTTTAAAATGGCCAAATTACAAGCCACTCTGGTTTTCTACCATGAAGGAATAAAGGAGGAAGTTATCCTTTTCCTTACAGTGTTAGCATATTAAACAGGTAGGCAGTTAGGTTTCAAACAGAGGTAGTAATTAGAAAAATAAGTATTATAATATGGAATGGCTGGCTGAGTTGATGGAAATAGATTGAACACACTTAAATTTTACAGGGAAAAGAGAGAATGAATCTTCTGTGGGTGACCTCAAAGCTTCCTTCTCTTATTGAGTCCTGGAGACCACTGTAGCAGAATGGCTTCTTCATTGCAATGCATCTCCAGTCACCGCCCCCCATACACACACACACACACACACACACACACACACACACACACACACACACACACAAAGCAAATTGTTACATTTTTTTTCCTTTTAATCCCCTGCTGCCTAATTCAGAGGGCCTAGTTCAGTGTCATGAAGTTTCTCTACCTGTATGTCTAGAACCCATGACCTCCCATTAGCTCAGGTCAATTGTCTCTGTGATTTTCTCCATTGTGCTCTTGATTCCACCTTGCCTGTCTAGTAGCTTCTTCCTTTCCCTCTCTTTAACTAAACTCCAGGAGTTCTACCAAGTGCTTGGCTGTGGGTATCTGAATCATCTTTCATCATTGGATGTAGGGGTTTTTTGCTGTTGAGTTATACTCCATTTTATAAATGTACCACATTTTCCTTATTCATTCTTTGATTGAGGAACATGTAGATTGTTTCTAGTTTCTGGCTATTAGGAATAAAGATGCTATGAGCATAGTTGAGTAAGTGTCCTTGTGTTATGGTTGACCATCTTTTGGGTATATGACCAAGAGTGATATTGCAGGGTTCTGAGGTAGGCTGATTCCCAATTCTCTGAGAAACTGTCATACTGCTTTTCAGAGTAGCTGTACAAATTTACAATCCCACCAGCAATGGAAGAGTATCTTTTTTTATATCCACTCCAACATAGGCAGTCATCAGAGTTTTCGATCTTGGCTGTTCTGACAGGTGTAAGATAGTATCTTTGAGTCACTTTGATTTACGTTTCTTTGATGACTAAGAATGTTGAGCAGTTTCTTAAATGTCTTTTGGCCATTTGATATTTTTCTGTTGAGAATTCTCTAATTAGAACTGTACTTCATGTTTTAATTGGGTTATTTGGGTTTTTATTGACTAGTTTTTTTGAGGTTTTCATATATGTTTAAATATCAGCCATCTGTCAGTAGTGGGGTTGGTAAAGATATTTTTTCCCATTCTTAAGGTTGTCTTTTTTGGCTTATTGATCATGACCTTTACCTTACAGAAACTTATCAGTTTCAGGAGGTCCCATTTATTAATTGTTGCTCCCAGTGCTATTGGTATTATATTTAGGAAGTGGTCTCCTGTGCCAACGTTTTCAAGGTTACTTCCCATTTTCTCTTCTATGAGGTTCAGTATAACTAGATTTATGTTGAAGTCTTTGATCTACTTGGATGTGAGTTTTGTGAAGAGTAAGGCATATGGTTCTGTTTGCATTCTTCTATAGGCTGACATCCATTAGTTGAAGATACTTTGCTTTTTCCATTTCACAGTTTTGGCTGCTTTATCACAAATTGGGAGTGCATATGTATGTGGATTAAAGTCAGGGTCCTCAATTTGAACTTTCGCTACTTGCAGATGATATGATAGCATACATAAGTGATCAAAAAATTCTACCAAGAAATTCCTACAGCTGATAAACAACATCTTCAGTAAGGTGACAGGTTATAAGATTAACTAAAAAAAAAAAAAGAAAAAAACAGGGGACTGGAGAGATGGCTCAGTGGTTACAAGCACTGACTGCTCTTCCAGAGGACCAGGATTCAATTCCTAGCCCCCACATGGCAGCTCACAACTGTCTGTAGTTTCAGTTCCCAGATCTAGACAAACACTAAGGCAAATAAATAAAAGTAAATAAATAAATAAATAAATAAATAAATGTTTTAAAAAAATAATAAACAGGTAGAGTAAGAAATCAGAGAAGCATACCCCTTCACAATAGCCACAAATATCATAAAATATCTTCAGGTAACTCTAACTAAGCAAGTAAAAGAAATTTAAGACTTTGAAGAAATAAATTGAAGAAGATATCAGATAATAGAAAGATCTCCCATAGTCTTGGATAAGTAGGATCAACATAGTACAAATGGCAATCTTACTAGAAAATATTGCTTAGTGAGAGGGTTTGATAAATGAGGTTTTGGGCTGGAGAGATGGCTTAGCAGTTAAGAACACTGACTGTTCTTCTGGAGGACCTGAGTTCAATTCCCAACATCCACATGGAAGCTAATAATTGTCTGCAATTCCAAGATCTGACACCATTACACAGTTATACATGCATGCAAAACACCAATTCACATAAAATAAAAAAAATAAATATTAAAAAAGAAATTGATAAATGAGGCTTTCCCTGAGTAAAAGATATTATTTTTCTTCTTAATTTACAATGAACAAATATCACCTACATTTACTAATTTATTAATACATTCTTAATTTTTAAAATTTTTCTCAGAAGACATACTTGTTTCGAGTAGATGGACAAATCAGACATTTATCCATCTTGAATGGGGAGCAAAATAATTCAGGAAAGTTTAGATTTTGTCATAGGTCCAATTGTCTCCCTATTGTTACCTCTACCATGTAGTTCTACATGTCTGGTCTGATCTAGCCCTGAGGTCCAGATCAGTAGTCCAAAATAATCACACAAAGTCTTATATTAATTATATGCTGTTTGCCCTATGGTTCAGTATTATTACTGCTAACTCCTATATATTAACCCATATTTCTACTTATATTTATCCACGTTGCTTGGTACCATTTCACCAATGCAGCATTCTTGTCCCACTTCCTCTTTGTCTTAGTATCATCTCTGCTCTGCTCTTCTGATTCCCAGAATTCTCCTAGTTTGCTCGCCCTGACTCTTTTTCCTGTCTAGCTACGTGACCAATCTGCATTTCATGAAACCAGCAGGAGTGACCAATATTAACAGTGTGCAAGAGCGTAGATTCACAGCATTTGCCTTTTTCTTCTTTTTAAAACAAGAATCTAATCTCCTTTTTATAGCTTTTCCCCCCATCATTATCTATAACAACTTGTAACCAAAACTGTAAGCAAATACAAATATCCATAATTTATTTTTGGGAAATGCGGGCATAGTTCTCTAAATCAGTTCCTGCTGATTGGGGTGATGGTTGTCTTATGGGGCTAGTGAGAAAATTTAGAATTATGGACAAGTCCTTAGTACAATAGTCTATGAAGCTAGGTCATCTCAGCCAGTCTTCTTGAAACTCCTCTGGAAACTACAACAGAGGAGCTTTGAAATGTTAGATCATCTGGGCCATCTGTTTATATTAGAGACTTTTCAGGGGGCTTCCTTGAACAAACTTGTTTTTTCTTAACTGAAAATGAATCTATAGCATTTCACTTTCTGTGAAAATAAAAAGAAATCCTCTTCTCTCAAGTAACATATATCTTGATTTCAACTTTGAAGTCAAGGCATTTACAGGTTAGGTAATCTAGCAGGATTTATAATCAAATGTCTTTTGCAACTCTTGCTTCATCCTCGGCAGGCAAACAATTCAAAAACAACATAACATACAGTATCCAGACTCTCTGTATATTTTCCATCTTTAAGTATTATATATACATAATATGTATAAATGATATATGTATATATATATTATATACATAATATATATGACTTTCTCCTGTTCCTTTTTCTTTTCTCTCCCAAGCCTTTGTATATTCTTAAACCCACCGGCAAGTATTTAGAGGTTTTTGCATTTTTAAAATCTATCTGTATTATTTATTTCTTTTTCTGACCACACCATTAATCTGCTGAGAAGTGGCTAGGATTAAAAGCTTGGCTATTGTGGTTTAATTTACCCAGATTCTTGGTCTGTGAAACTTTAGCTTCCTAGTAAAGGTATTGGCAGAAACCACTCCATTTCTAGAGAATTATAAGGTCCACATTGCCATTAAATATAGCACAGCCACATGCTGCTCATAAACACCATTTAAGCATTTGGCAGCTGGGCCTCTTAAAAATCTGCAAGGTTTTTGCTGCTTCGGCTGAGTCAGGAAGCCTCTCTTAAAGGAGTCATGCCTCTGTTTGCCACAAGAACACATCCAAGAAAATGTTGCTACCAAGAAGCTGTCTTTGACTCTGTTTCCTTTTTGTCTGTAGAAACAGAAATTTTAAATCTGTTATATACCACTTGTGCTTTCACAAGGCGCCTATGAGAATACTGGAATATACCATGTTGCAACTCAAGCTACAAACCAGCCATGTTGTAACTCATGCTGGAATGACACTCTGTACCTTGACCCACTAGAGAAACACAGCTACAAAGCTGATTTGGCTGCATTTCTGTATGCTAGAATTGTAGTATGATTATGTTATGTTGCTACTGTTTCTTGTCATTGCAAATATTTGTCCCACCTATGGGTTTAATAAAAGCTGATTGGCTAAAGGAAAATAGGAAGTGTGGGTGAGGCTACCAGACTAAGAAAACCTGGAAACATCTCAGAGCAGAGACAGACATCACTGGGATGCAACAGAGATACAACCAGGAACTGGCAGCAGACACAGTCGAAAGAAGCTAAAATGTTGTTCTGAGAAAAGTTACCCAGCCACATGGCTGAACATGATGGATTGAGTTCAGATGAAGGAGTTAGCAAGTTATATGCCTGGGCCCTAGGTCAGTCAGTGTAAAAATAATGCAAGCATCTGTGTGTGATTATTTGAAGCTATGCGGAGCTGAGAGTAGGACCAAACATTTGGTCCAGGCCTGTAAGTCTGGGCCAGAAACCTATTACAACATAAACTCTTTTTAAGATTTCCCAGACTTTATGTGGATTGTATGCCCACATTGGAAGACATTTGTATTTGGAAGTTTCTGGCCTGACCTAGCTCTGAGGTCCAGACCAGCAGTCCTAAATAATCACAAAAAGTCTTATATTAATTACATGCTGTTTGGTCTATGGCTCAGGATTATTACTTACTAACTCGTATACTTTAAGTTCCACTTATATTTAGACACATGGCTTTGTACTTTCTTGCTCATTGCTGTATTCTCATTCCACTTTTTCTGTGTCTCTCTATCATCTCTGCTCTGCTCTTCTGATTCCCAGAATTCTCATAGTTTGCTTGCTCTGCCTCTACATCCTGTCTAGCTACTTGACCATTTAGCATTTTATTAAACAAGTAAGAGTGTCAGATGTATATAGTGTACAAGAGCATATTCCCACAGCACCACCATCCAGGTTAACTTGGTCCTAAAATCCTCCTCTTCGAATCAACAACACTGGATTTTTGCTTCCCTTCCTCTGATTAATTCAGTATAAGGCAACAAAGTATATGAAATAACTATGTATCCAGTAACTTGTGTTCATTTTTATTACTTGTACCAAGCAGCGCTCTACATTATGGCAGGGTTCATTTCCCCATATGTACAATCATGGATGGTACTGATTGAATGTGAAAGACATCTTATGTCCTGAACATGTCCTCAAACCTACAATTCACGTAAATCAAATCTATGATCGAGTTACTGGGAAGAAAAGTTTGAAATAAAATGCTACAAAGTAGGGCAAGTGTAGAGTAGATTTTAGCGGGGCCAAAGAATGTGGGACCTATGAAAGATTTTATTGATTTTTCTACTTACAGTAGAGGAGCTTCTTGATACCTGGCTTTTGGAAAAACCAAGAACATTGTTTCTAACCATTAGGAGAAACAAATACTGATTTAATTTATCATAATTACTTTAACACATGATTTTACACAGTCAATTACTTCATATTTTATAATTTAATGGTGACTTGTTTATACTAATGACAATAATAAATTTCAGGGCTTATTGAAAACAAAGTGCATCAGGCACTGGACTAATCACTTAATAAGGGAAATATAGTGAGAAGTACCCAACAAAGAGGTAGTGAAGTTGGTCCTCAAATCAAAGGTAAGGAAACTAAGATTTTAGTAATTAACTGGTATGCATAGTACTGTACATAATATAAAACAAAGTGGAAGTTAAACTCAAATTTAACTACTTGATCTACATCCTCTAAACTTAAACCTCCATGAGCTGCTATCTCTTCCCATTAGCTAGTATTAAATCTTTGTGATGAGTAACTGTGTTCTATTGGTTCCAAACTCAGTCATAGCTTTCAGCATAAGCATAGTCTGCTACGTTCATTCTTTCTACCCTACCCACAAAATATTGTCCTCTATACATTCATGGTATATTAAAATGTATATAACATTAGAACAAATCACATTTCATTTTAGCTACATACCTATATCTCTGTGCTCATCAATGTTGGGGAAAGCAAAACCTTATTGTTTTGCATCAAAAAATGATGATCAAAAGACATATAAATTTATAAAATATGTTAACTTATTTAAACGAGAATGTTCAAGTATTTAAATAAAGGAAAAAATTGTTGAAGATAATAAATTTTATATTTTGGCCTTGCAAGTTATATGCCTGGGCCCTAGGTCAGTCAGTGTAAAAATGCATAAGAAAGAAATTGATATAATCTTAGAAAAAAATTAAGTAGGTTTTAAAATTTATTAAGACAAAGTACCTCTAATTTTATTATTGTTGATGTTTTTGAAACAGAGTTTTGCTGTATATTAATTCTGGCTGTCCTGGTCTTCATTTCATAGAGTAGGCTACTTCTGCCTCCTACATGCATTAATTAAAGGCATGCACCACTACCACCCAGCTGTATCTCTAAATTTAATCTATAGTATTGCGATCTACTCATTCCTGTGTATATTTAAACATTCCATAGGTAGGTGGTAGATGCTTAAAATACAAACTAAAATAACAAATATATATTATTTTTATTTTGTAATGTCCTGTAGATATAGAGGGAATGTAAAAGGTTCTCACATGTAAGACAGGAATCAAACACGCCTTTAACAAAATCTAGGAGTATTCTGTAGAAGGGCTATCAGTTTAGACATATGATAAGGTTACTCAAGAAAAATATTAAACATAGCATAATGTGTACATTAATACCTGAGAAAGAATAGAAGGAATAGGAAGAAATAATAAGAAGGATGTATCAGTCAAGTATATCCTGCTTTAAGCAAGTTTTTTTTCTTTGTTGTTCTGAGATCATGCACCTGTATCTTGCCAGGGAGATATAAAGTTAATTCACCAGAAAAAAAATTAGATTCTAAAAGCAGTCTTTCAATACATAAAGCATGATACGTATAATAAATTGGTCTATCATAGACTTCTTCATTTGACCTCTATATGTATTGTACATTAATTGGAGCACTGACTCTACCTTGCAACTAAAATGAAGAAGCAAAGAGAATCAGTAATGTGAATTTTTTCTGGGCCATTGTGTTTCTGACTTTCTGAGTCACTGCTGCTAAACATTGCTCTCAAACACACTTTTAAGTGAGAAAAGAAATGAATATTCATTAGTTTTAATTTCTGTACTTTGTGATTTCTTTCACCTATAGCTATTTTTCCTCACTTAAGATTAGAGTTAAACACTATAGTACTGACAGGGTGAAAAGCTCCAGAATATAGACAGTTGTACAATAAGTTAAAATAATTATGGGAAGGGTAGAAGAACTAACAGGAAAAACAATGGAAAGAAGATGAGGAGAGACAGAGACAGAGAGAGGTGGGGAGAAACATTACTTGTCTAATTTTATTCTTCTAATATTTCAGTAAATTTGAAAATCTGCTACCTTCTGTAGGATATTTTCCAGATACTAGGTGTATAGGTCAAAATAAATGTAAACAACTTGATGGTCAGAGGTTACACTTAGTTAAATGCACTGGTTATAAAAGGTCTCAAGAAAAATAAGAACATTGTCCAAAGAACTAAGGGCAGTAAAATGATTGAAGGAAAGGCAGTCTACTATTTTATGAAGAAAACATTCCAGGCATACAGAAAAATGATGGCAGAGTTCTCAAAATACATGTTTCTTGCATATTATGACTAATGATCTTTGTGTGGCCACAGAAGCATAAGAGAAAGAAGCTGGAGATAAATTCTAAGAAGTACGGATAAGGGAACTGTGTAGGGGGTTATAAAACAGTGAAAGGGTTCATCATTCAAATGAACTGAACTGAAGGAACTGAAGATATGTTGGGAGCCTGGTATAAAGGAACAACAACTGTTATTTCTCACAATATTTGGGCTAGTTTGAAAACAGGCATAAGAGAAGAAAGACAGAATTTGGGACCATTTTGGAAACTATTGTACAAATGAAGATAGGTGATTAGCAATGGCTTGGGCAAGGCTGTCCTTAGCAAATATGACAACAAATCAACAAATGTCCAGACTATGTATACTTTAGTTGACTTTTTTTTTTTAGCATTTACTCATAAACTGAAAAAGAGCTATGAACAAGAGGATTTAATATGTAGTTAACAAAACAAACCTGAACTGTTAACTTACAAAGATAAATATTATTTTATAGAAATGGTTGGTATTAGGTTTCTCAGTAGTTTTAATTTCTTTTTTTCTCGTTTATTTATTATTAATAAAGTCTCATTTTTTATCTATGTATCCCCTTGTTCAAATGCCCTTCCTCTCCCTCCCCTTTAAGTCCCTCTTCTCCCTATCTCTTTATCTGCTCCCCAGCAAGGACAAGAGGTCCCAAGGTTCCAAGATGGCTTAGTTCAGCATCCACTCCAGGCAAATCCACTTTCCTTATCCCCACATCAAGACTGGCTCAAGTGTTCCTCTGGAGGGAGTGGGCTCCAAAGTGCCAGTTCAAAGTGCTTCAGATCCCAAGCTATTCAGTGTTTGTGGTTTGCAGCTTGGACACGCTTTGCTTTTTCTTTAAAGTCCACTAATGAGTGAATACATCCCTTGCTTATCTTTCTGGGATTGTGAAACCTCGCTCATGAGGATATTCTCCCTATCCATCCATTTGCCTGCAAATTACAGAATATCAGTGTTTCTTACTGTTGAATAGTACTCCATTGTGTAGATGTACCACAATGGATTAAAGCTTGTTAATCCATTCCTCAGTTGAGGGGCAACTAAGTTGTTTCTAGAGTCCTTTTTTTCCTCTTTCTTTTTTTTAATTATGAATAGTCACATTTTCTATACGTGTATATCCTTATTCAAGGTCTCTACCTCCTCCCACCCCTTCCAGTCACTCTCTCTACCCCTGAAGAGCTTGGGATCTGAAACATCTGGAAGTGGCACCATGGATCCCACTCTCCCTAGAGGAACACCTGACTCAGTCTTGATGTTGGAGGGAGAAAACTGGATCTGCGAGGAGTGGATGCTGAACTGAGCAATATAATATTGGGACCTTGGGACCTCCTGCCCAAGATAGGGAGAAGAGAGAGTAGTTTTAATTTCAAAAATAAATGATTTTTACTTCAGGAGATGTACATTCCACAGCACATTTGTACAGATTAGCTTTGTAAATCCTATCTATCCTTCAATTTTGCACAATATTATCTATCCTTCTGCTTTTTTGTGTGTTCTGGATATATTACTTGGGTTGACAAGTTTATATGAAAAGCACTGTTACCCTTGGAACCAACTCACTGGGAAATAGGGTTCAATCTTTTACTAATCTTTTTGAAATATTAAGTTTTACATTAAAAACTGTGCATATTTGATAATTATATGTGAATAATTTGTTACACACATCCTAACAATATCTTGACAACACTACTCAGATACTTAATTTTGATGCCAAATATTCTGGTCAATCTATAATATTCAGAGGAGAATTGAGGGCTGGTAGAAATGTGGCAGATATCCAAATATAGATGCTGCTTAGCACCATGTGACTGGATGAAATCTCCAGAATGATGAAAGAAAGCTTACAACAAAGATGGTTCATTCCCATGATGTTATCTCAAAAATGAAGAGGAATATGGAAGAAAAATAATTGATATGTAAGACAAAGAGCCAAGAGAAATGTTTGGAAGAGAACTTACCACACATTTTTCTTAACAGGTATCGTTATTCTAGTTTGATCTCAAGAGAGATATTGGAGCAAGGCAATTTCAATTCCCTTCAGTGATATTATTAGAGTTGCAGATACCATTTGGCATAATGAAAAAAATAGGTTAAAGAATTGGGGGCACATTTGGAAACAATAAATACTGTTAGAACTGTGAGGTTGAGTAAAGACTTAGGGACATTTTTGTTTTAAATCTCTAATAGTCATTCTATGATGACAGAGACTGCTTCTCCAAACAGTGGATAAGTAAAGAGTCATAACTGCAGACAAAAATGGCTTCTCTATTGTGTAACCAAAGGTGTTTTTTAAGAAATCGCTAAAACAACAAGAAAATTAAAGGAAAAAACTGAATGGAGTTAAGTGTCTAAGCTTGGTGTGTCATTAATGACCAAGAAGGAAAGAGGAACCTAGCTCTCTGCTATGTGGAGAAATGATGTTTAACACAATCTTATTACAACATTCTTTGTGCTTCATAAAGTATATGTACCCTTGACAAGCAGCCACAATAACAGAACAAATATGCATACTTACCTGGCAGCGGAGATACCATGATCAAGCAGGTGGTTTTCCCAGGGTGAGGCTTATCCATTGCACTTGGGGTGTGTTGACACCTGTGATTTTCCCAAATGAGGGAAACTCGACTGTATAATTTGTGGTAGTGGGGAACTGCATTCTTGCTCTTCCCTGGGTAAAAAAAAGAACAAATATACAAAAACACATATATTCTCAAGTACACAGGTGAACGAGGATAAAGCAGATCTTCAAGGTATGGTAGCTAAGAATGAGAAGATAAGCTCTCACACAAGCAGGCAAAAAGAGAAGGTTCCAGATATCAGTAGGAAGTATCAAACACATTTTCTATATTGACTACATGAATTTTTACATTATATTCTACTTTTCACTCCTTAGAAATGAAACTTTTATTTGTTAACTGGTTTTGTATTTATATGATATTAGCCCCGTGCCCCAGCAAAAAAAAAAAAAAAAAGAAAAAAAGAAAAAAATTCTTAGAAGATCTTACTAAACTTTTTTCTGACTTATGAAATCCTTGCAATATTGTGGAGAAACCAATTTGCTATATATTTGAGCCTCAAATGCCCTGTCATTTTAAGTATTCCAAATCACATTATAAAAGATTCAAGGAAAAGTTTACAAAATAATTGTCTATGCAGTCAATGAACCATAGAGATCTTTCTGATTGATTGCCACCCTATGAAAACTTGCTTAAACCAAATCTATTAAAAGGTAAGACTGAGAAAGGAGTATAAAAATGCAGAGTTGTTTTTATTTTTTTAAGAAAGGAAATACACTTATCATGTTTTACTTGTAAAAAAAATCTTACATACAACTTTCTGACAACACTAACATTATAGACTCAATGGAAAAAATATTAGAATTTTCCAAATCAAGTCTTGTTGAAGTTGTAAATTATAATTACACAGCACTAAGAGAATATGTTGCACCTATGCTCTGTAGTGAAGAAATCTCTTATTTGCTTTTCCAGTTACATGACAAAACACATTGACCAGCAAAATTCATAAAAGAAGGCATTTCATTGGAAACTTATAATTCTAATTTTTAGAGTCCATTACTATCATGGTAGGAACATTATAGCTGGAAGGCAGACCAGAGAAATTTAAGTCGATATCATCAAGTAGGAGGCAAAGAAAGACTATCTAGAAATGATAATTACTTTGAAACCTCAAAGCCCATCTCCAGTAACACACTTCTTCCAACAAAGTTTTACCCAGTAATCCTTCCCCAAAGTTCTATCAACTGGGGACTAAAGTTTTCAAACAAATGTGCCTATGGGGGCCATTTTTATTCAAACTACCATAACAAATCTCAAAACTCACAATTTTAGAAATGAACTAAAACCCTGTCATATCCTGTAATACAAGTTTCTTATTTGCAAAAGATAACCATAGCTCAAAAAAAAATATAAAAGTATTAATGCAAAGACTAGGTTCGAATTACCAAGACATTTATTGGGGGCCAATTTTTTAGGTAAGTGTTGTTTTGAATATGATTATGATCTAGATAGATAGACACAACACAGTTTTTTTTTTTTAACAAGTAAAACCGTATCTTTTAACATTTCTTTCCTGTCTTAACAATACACTTAGGTTTCCAGATAGCATTACTGAATTCCCATGTATAATGTCTTCTCACTGCTGATCTTTACCATAGTACTACAGCCCTATGAATAGATAGAATTAGTCTGGTCATAGAGAAACCAAAACTAAAACTAATCTATAGCTAACTAATTTTTGAATTAGGCTGTCTACAGATAGATGTTAATGAAAGCTCTCATCTGATCTGCAATGAGTCTCTTATGCATAGTTGATGAAGAGATACAATAGACAATACTATCTTCCCAAGACCTGTAGTTCAAGGTCCTCAAAATCCATTTACTTGCCAAGATCACTGAGCAGAAAGAAACAAATGAGAAAATAAAGGTCTGTGTATCTTTATTATTTATACATATATGATGCATGAGTTTCATCTATATTATGTAATAAAAAGTTTATTTTCCTCCACAGCCACTTCAAAAAATTTACTAAATTAGATGGTGTATTTTGTCTGATTGATTACAGGAATCTCAGCCATATATCTAAAGACTGGCATTTTAAATCACATCTTCTTCTCAATTGAAAGGAATGAAATGATTTTCCTATCTTGACATGATTGATTTCTTGGAAGCTGAAGCCAAAAATCTGTATGAGTTCAATCTATAGTTCTCATCACCTGATAGCATATTATAAAGTCATATTAAAATCATGCATAACTTGCAACTACAGTTTTATTTCTGACAGTAAGTAAATATAATGGCCTTCTGCCTTCAGATTGCACTTTTGTATTAATGTGTTGGTTGATATATCTATTTATGAAAGGATTATAGGTGCTTTAAATTTTACCAGTACATATAAATGGTATTTCCTTTATGTTTAATCTACATCAGAGATTGAAGAAATCTAAAACAGTGATGAGGAGGAATGTTTATCAGAGATGAATCTATAAAGAATCTCCAATAGCAAACTATTGGTTGAGAATACCTATTTCCTGATTTTCTAAACATTCTTTCTTTAATACAAATGCTGAACAATATCTCAGCTATATAAGTGAGTCATTAGAGTCTAAAATTTACACACTCTGTTGTTAGTCAACTTATAGAAGAATTAGATCTCATTCATTTAAACTTACACAGCAAGATATGGAACAGAGAGACTGTACACTGTTCTGAAGGTTGGCATTTTTATTGAAAAATCAATGCTTAAGTTATCTTTTCCCTTGCTTTAATTATAATTCCAATTTTCTTTTTGGATGGTACAGAACCAATAAAAATAGAGCAGGTCCCTTCATTGTAAACATTGTCTCATAAATCTGAGATCTGTCACTACCAGGCTCTATCTCAGACATTTAACCCAGCTCCTCTATACATAGAGTTAATATTGGTTGTAAAGTTGTCCAGCAGCATATCTCCTAGTGATCTAATGGTTACAAACCTCCACCTGTAAAGAAAATCTAGAGAATTCTCATATTAAAGGAAGCCAAACATTCACAGACATTTTCTAAGATTTGAATAAATAAAAAATTTGGAAAGAAGAGATGATGTTGGTATTAATCTCTATAAATCTTACATCACCCAGAGATATTCTCTCAACACAAACCATGTGATATAGTTTTATTCACAAAGGATTATGGTAAAATAAATGATGTATATAGTTCCTGAAGTAAGAGCATTGATAGCTAAGAGGATAACCACAGTATTAAAAAGAAATTAAATAAAAATTGACTGATTCTATATTACACAATGACATATTTTAGTGCAGGAGTACAAAAAATCCCTTTAAAGAATCCATCATTGATACAAGACAGGTGAACTGGTGAATAAAACAAAGATGCAAAGAAGAGGATCTCAGATAAAGATGAGAATTTGGCATGATTTGAAAGTCATGCTAGAGTTAAGAATTGGCTCTGCAAATGTTTTTTAATTGCTATTCTTGGTGAAAAATTATTGAAACACATATGTTTTGTTTACCGTTTCATGGTTTTACTATTTATTTATTATAGAATAAAGTATTTATTATTCATGTATCCCCTTGTTCCAACTCCTTTCTCCCTCCTGAGCCCTCCTAGTCAGTCTTCAGCCTCCCTCCTCTTTATAGCCCTAATCCCCTCTCTAGAAAGGGCAAGAGGTCCCAAGGTGGATTAGCTCAGCATCTACTCCAGGTAAGTCCGATTTCCTCATCCTAATATCAAGACTGGGTTTGGTATTCCTCAGGAAGGAATGGGCTCCAAGGTGCCAGTCCATGTACACAAACACAGTCTGAACCCTCCTCTTGAGGCTCCAAATACTGTCCTTGTCAGTGGACAGTTGCCTATCCTTGGATGGCCTAGTTCCTTTTCCTGATGGTTCCTAGGTGGCTGTTCTTGTTACCCCAAGCTCCACCCAGCCATCACTGTGAGAATTTTCCTCATAGTCCCTATCCCCTTGCTCATATAGAGTCTCCTCCTCCGCAATCAGCTGAACCAGGGACTTAGCCCAGTGCTCAACCAATGCTATTCATTGTTGGAGGTAAGTTCTGTGATGGCACTTAGGGTGGTTATTCATTTGATTATAGGCAAAGTGCTGTTTAGGCAACACCATCACTATTGGTTGGAAACCTAGCCAGGGACATCCTCTGAGTTCTTGGAGGTTTCCTTATCACATGGTCTTTTCCCACTCCACATTGGATTCTTCCATTAAGATTTCTATCTTTTCTTTTCTCTATCCCTCCTTGTTGTTACTCTCACTCAATAATCTCCTTCTCTCATGATTTGTTTCCACCTCTTCTTGATTGCAACCCCTTATGCTCCCAATTAGCTAAGAAGATCTTCTCCATTTTATCTTCCTAGGGGACTCTCTGGATATCTCTCTTAAGTTCCTTCAGATCCCAAGCTGTTCAGTGGTTGTAGTTTGTAGCTTAGATGTTCTTTACTTTTTGTTTAAAGTGAGTGTTTAAATAAGTGAGTACATCCCCTGATTATTTTTCTGGATTTGTGATACCTCACTCAGGAATATATTCTCTAAATCTATTCATTTTCCTGCAAATTTTAGGATATCATTTTTTTAAATGTAAAAAAAAAAGAGGCATTTTAGTTCTTTAGAATGAACTAGATAACCTAAAAATGATTTTGGGATGAACAGATCAAGAAATAATATTACAACTGTATTTTTGGTAAGGACAAGTAAAGTGTTTGAATAAATCTAATTTTTCACAATTTCCCTTCAAAATGTCTCTTGCCCTCTGAATTTGCTCTAAGAAAAATTACTTAGTTATTGTGATATAGTCATAATTATAGCTAATTTCAAGGCTATTTTATATATAAATTATATTACTCTCAGCTACTGAACATAACATTGAATCTTAATATTCTAAATATTGGGAAAGAAATCAAGATTTGTCCTTTTACAAATAAAGTTAGAGACTGTTGAATAGTAATTTGCTTGAAATTGGAACATTTCCTTCCTAAATAGAAGAAAGATGTTTATGAGACTAAACAGAAACTACTTAAAAGGAACAGGAAGTTGCTGAAACTAACAATATTCCAAGAATTCTAACATATTTACCTCTTCCAGCATTATGGAAGTAATAAAGAGTTGTGGAATAAGTACTCTCTCCAACTAGCTGAACTGCTGGAAGTCATGCAGAGCGCTCCAGAGTTAAAGCTTTCATTAGTCACCATTCATGCTTTAGTAAGCATTTTGGTGGTCCAGTTAGTAATTTGATGAAAATACAGGTTTGGGAATTTTGTTTTGTTTTGTTTTAATCAATGGAAAAACCCATATGGCAAATGTTAAAAAACAAAACTCAGTAAAATTTACGAAAAACATTGCAGGGCTTTGAGACAAAATTAATGTCTTTAGAACACTGAGGCAATGATTAAGAAAAAAAAATGAACATAACATAAGAACTAAGAAGAGTTAAAATAACATACATTCATGTCTTGGGGGTTGAACAGTATGTCCAGGTACTGACAGAAACAACAGTGAGCTTACTAGTAAAATATTATTATATAATTTCCCAGTTGTGAAACTTGTCAAAATTCAGTATACATTAGATATAACCAGTATCTGAGATGTCCATGCAGCATTACAGTTAAAAAGTCAAAAAGCATAGAACAAAGCCTATTGAAAGCTGCAAAAGAGAAATACCAATTGACTTTTAAAAGGAAACCCATTATAACAGTAGTTGACTACAGTTTATGGCCTCTAAAAAAGAAGAGCAAGGATTAAGAACTGATGGTCGGGGCTGGAGAGATGGCTCAGCGGTTAAGAGCACCCTCTGCTCTTCCAGAGGACCCGGGTTCGATTCCCAGCACCCACATGGCAGCTAACAACTGTCTGTAGTTCCAGTTCCAGGCAAACACCAAGGCAAATAAATAAATAAATAAAGTTTTTAAAAAAATAAAAAAAATAAAATAAAAAAAAAAGAACTGATGGTCAAGAAACAAACAAACAAAAATGTTCATGTAAATCACTATACCCAGCAAAGTTTTCATTTATAACAAAAGGAAGAATAGTGATTATCATGCATAAGCATAAATGAAAAAAGACTCCAAATTACTTTTTGCATTGTAGGAAGAATCTATGTAAAGAAGAAAAAAGCAAAGACAATAAGAGAAGAGCAGGAAGTGATGGATTTTCAAAAAAAGTAGACAAGCAAAGGAGAATATCAGTTATTAAGAAAAAATAAATGACAGAAATTAATGTGCACATTTTGGTTATAATTATTAACATAAATGTCCTTAATTTCTATTGAAGCACAGACTAAATAGAACATATGTCAAGGGACTAAAAACAGAAGAATGGTATGGTAGTTTGAATAAAACTGGCTCTATATGCTTATATATTTTAATTCTTGTTCCTTCAGTGGTGAAACTTCCCATTGCTGGGAAAAATAAGGCACACCTTGTTGAAGGATATATGTCACAAAGGATGGAGTTTGACATTCCAAAAATCATGCCATTTCCTCTCTCTCTCTCTCTCTCTCTCTCTCTCTCTTTCTCTCTTTCTCTCTTTCCTCTACTTCTTTGCTCTCTCTCTCTTACTTTTGAATAAGGAAATAAATAACCTCTCAATACTCTGCTACCATTTTTGGCACTCTGCTTGCCTGCTGTCATGCTTCCCACCATGACAGTATGACAGTCAGGGTCTCACAGTTTGAAATTATAACTTCCAAAACCTTTCTTCTATATGTTTCTTAGAAATGTTCTCTCTTCACAAAAATACAAAAGTAAGTAAGACAAATGGAGACTCATCCTTCAAGGAAATGGAATCTGGAAGTATGACACAGTTGCTATATTCAAATATGATGAGGCAGACTTTCAAGCTGACATTACTCCAAAGTGACAAAATTCTCACTATTTTTTTATAAGAAGACAATACATCAAGAAGATAAAATGACTCTATATAATTTCAATGAAACTATTTACAGAAAAAAGCATAGTAATTAATTAATATGAACAGATAACCCAGAACAGCAACAGTGGTTAAATGAAACAGGGCATATTTACCAAGAGATAAATTGTCCAGGCAAAAATATTAGAAAAACTAACTGAGGTGTTACTTGCCAAACATGTTCAAAGTACTGGGTGCTTATATACAAGATTGCAAAACTGCTTTTTTTAAAGAAAAATCTTTATACTTAAACTATGCTATAAATCAAACAGACATAACTGAGATCCTATAAAACATCTCATGCCCACAATGGCAGAATATTGTTTTTGTCAACTCATGAAACTTTCTCCAGCATAGACAATTTTTAAGCTCAAGAAGCAAATCTTAATCAGAGTGCACACTGAAATTATTTCTTTAATCCTATTATATCATAATAGGGTGAAACTAGAGATCAATAGAGGAGAAAACATAGAAATTATATAAACACATAGAGGCTGAATAATACACTTTTGAATAATTGCCAGTTATTGATGAAATTAGGGAGAAAAATCCTAGCATCAAATCAAAATTAAAAGACAATACATAAAAATATGTGAGTTGAAGCAAACACAGTTTCCAGATGGAAAGTTGTAGCTATGAGTGCATACATTAAAAATTCAGAGAGATGTCAAATGAATTAAAAAATATGCAACTCAAGGTTACAGAAATATAACAAGCCAAATTCAAAACCAGTAGAGGAAAAAATAATAAAAATCTGAGCATAAATTCATTAAATAGAGAACACTGGTAAGGACCCATGAAATAAAGCAGGATCTTTGAAAAGATTAACTCTTAGACATGCTAATCAAAAGAAAGTGAGAAAATACACAAATTAAGACCTAAAACTGGAAAGTTTTTTACAATAGATTCTACCATAGGGTAGGGAATCACTGGAAACATATTTGAAAACATTTACTCCACAAACTTTAAAATCTTAGAAGAAACAAATAGAAGTATAGAAAAATATGTATTGCATAAACTCTAGTTAGCACATAATAAAAACGCAGAGCCAGATATTGGGAAAAAAAAGTGGAAATAACAGAAACAGGAAACAGAACATAGTCAATTCCCACTCAGCCAACTTCTCAAGCCGGACAAGGAAAATGTTATCTTCAAGGGTCCTCAACCTGACTGGTTGCTTCTACAGAATCAATGAGTTTCTGACTTCTCCTGCCTTATATATCTCTCCCACCCAGTAGGTTTACTTCCTGGATCAACACTAATTCATAATCCTAGAGTTCGGATTTAAGGTGTGAGCTACTATTACTTTGCACTTTGGCCCTAAAGTCATAGAAATCCAGAAAGCTATATGTCTCCTGAGTGATGGGATTAAAGGTGTAGGTCACTACTCTTCATGGCTTGACTGTGGGTGATTCTATTCTTTGATATTCCATGCTGATTTTATTAAACATGTTCTATATCACCATAAATATGAATTGTTGAAGTTGAGACAAAATTAGACAAAATGCCTGAACATATCAATAACTAACAGAATGATTAAAACATTAATGACTATTTTCCAAAAAGGCCACACAGATTAGCAACTAGCATTTTGCTGCATTCATCTCTGAAGACAAATACCAGTTGTTAGTGTGTAAACATCTTCCAAATGAAAGACCCCCAAATGAGGACCTTTCCTCAGAAGGAGACCCCGAGTCCCAGAGACCGAGCTGAGCCACAGATCAGATGCAAATTGCAAGAGGGTTTATTGGGGGGCAAAGGTACCTCCGGGCGGCAGCAACTCGGGGAGCTAACTGGCGCGCTGAGGCTTTGTTCAGGGACTTTTTATAGCGTAGGGGAAAGCGGGAAGCAGGCTTACAGAAGCAAAAGGCGTGGTTATAGGGAAAACGGAGAAATCATTTGCTCATTTAAACAACAACTCTTACTTATTGGATGAGGGCTTAGTGGCGGGGAGAAACGGCGGAAGGAAACGGTGGCTTGCTGGGAGGGGGGTTTCCTGAGCATTGGCCCTGATTACAGGCTTCTTGTGATATGCGGTCTGGTCACGTACTTCTGGTTATCTGATGGTTCCTTAGCAACCCTTTTACTATCTGCTCGCAGGCTTGTGCTTGTGTGGGGGGGGGGGACGGGGGACCCTGGGCATGTCCGGGCAAGCCTGGACAAGTCTTAGGCAAGTTTTCCAGACTCGCTCCCACAAACGGAAAAAAAGGGGGGGTTAGCACTCGGCCAGATACCTGAACTGAATGCCTGGGTCCAGCCCTAGAACTCAGAGTCTTTCACAAATTTGCCTCCTGGGCATGGCAATGAGTCTCCAGTGGGTGTAGCCATGCTGCAGCTATGCCCTGTCCATGCCCACAGAACACACATGTCCCCACCTCCCACAGATCATACCCCTGGGCATGTCTACAAACTCACCCTTCCATTAAAGAGAGACAAAATTATATGGCAGTAATCCCTTTTACTCTGAACCCTTCCTCCTCCTCCTCTTCCTTCTTCTTCTTCCTCTCTCTCTCTCTCTCTCTCTCTCTCTCTCTCTCTCTCTCTCTCTCCTTACTTTCTCCTCCGCTTCCCCTGTATAACCAGATTCCCAATAAACTCAAAATGGCATCCTGGCAGCAGTGTGTTTTGTCTCTCCATGTCCAAAATACTAACATCAGTTACTTTTAAATTATTCTATAAGATAAAATAGCATGAAATATTCATAGATTCATTACTGGAAAAAAATTTCACCCTCATACCATTATGCCCAAACCAGATAAAAGCGTAACCACAAAGGAAAAGAAAAAATCAAAACAAACAAATGCAAATAAACATAACAGCAAAATTGAGAGTGAGCCTTGATGAACATAGCCCAGACATCTTTTACTAGATACCTTAAGACTGAAATTAACATCGTGTTAAGATGATCATGTACACTTATTAAACTGGTTACATTTCATAGATGAAGAATGGTTTGACATATGCAAATTGACAAAAAACATTCAGCACATAAATACAAGGATAAGAATCACAGGACCATCTCAATGGGTGCAATGAAAGCATCTTACTCATTTCAACATCTCTTCACTATGGAAAAAAAACCCATGGAAATCAGGAAGAGAATGCACAGACATCAACATAATAAAGGTGATACGCATAACAAGCCCACAGCCAAAACTAGTGATTGTGGAAAACCTGAAAGCTTTTTATCTAAGATCAGGAAGAAGAAAAGAGTGCTCATTCTTTGTGTTCATTCAAAGTGCCTGAATTCTAAGCCACAGCAGTAATATGAAAGACCTAAAGGAGATAAAAAAGGAGAAAAGGAAGAAGTCACATTATCTCTATTTGCAAATAAAATGAGGCACCATTTAATAGATCCAAAAGTCAAATCCATTAGATTTAAATCTGATATATAGCAAAAAACAAAAACATGGCAATGCAGTAGAATACAAAATCAGAATACACACACAAAATGAGGAACATTTTTTGAATAATATGTTTTAGTTTTTAAACTTTAATTACTTTCATTAATATATAATTGCATTTTCCCTTTTCTTTCTCTAACCATTCCTATGTACATCTTCCTGAGATATAGATATATAACCTGCTTAGTCTATTCAATGTGCCTTGCATGTATGTGAGTTCATGGCTGACCACTTGGTATTGGATGTTCAGTTAGGGAGCTCATCCCTGTTTAGGGCTTTTATCTCCCTCCTTAACATTCCTTAGTTAACTGCACATCTTTGTCTTTCTGTGCTAGCATGTCCACTTGTTTTGTACTTCTTTAGGTCTTCATTAGGCAGACAAGATATTTAGATATCATGAATGACGTGTTCCTGTCATTTCTAGGAGATAATCTTTGAGCAGACTTCCTGGTCTTCTAGCTCTCATAATACATCTTTATTACATTCACTCCTCATTTTCTTCTTCCAATTCTTCTCCTACTCATACAAACTTTCCTAAGTTCATGTCCTTTTTATCTGTTATTGTTAATAATTCTATTAATCCAATCATTGCTGTTCATTGTATGAACCAAAGTTAACCTGCAAAACCCACCTGCCAGAGAACAGACAACTTCCTGAAATAATGGTGGCTGTATTTGGGGAAATAACAAGTCACATATTTTTACTCCTACAAACAAGTTTGTCTTTATGACATATGTTTCATTGAATGTAGTTGGGAGGAACATAGGAATAAAACACATCAGGATATATGCTTGCCTCTGATTAGACTACCTGATGGATAATATGGTGGCCCTATCATTTTGCCTTTTTAAGCCTCTGCAGAAACATGACCTCAGCACTTCCTGGGAACTGTGAAATGAATCTGGCTGGACTCCATCATCCTGGCCATTATTTAATTAAAGCTTGCTTCAAACTTGGCTCAAGATTATGAAACTATTATTTTTTCCTCTTGAGACTTCCAGGTTTAACACCCAGAAGTACATGGATTTGGTTCTAGCCTACAAGGATATGAGTAACCAGCTCATGGCTACACTCCCAAATAAAAATGACTCTCTCTCCCTATCTGCTGTGGTTAAATTCAAAAGACTTACAAAAGAACCAGACAGTGACAATTTTACCAATTTATTTTTTCAAATAATTACATCAGTAACAATATTTTTTAATTAAATTCTAATTCACAATGAAAGATATTAACAAACATCCTCTTTTGAAATAACTTAAAAAAACCCAAAAACTAAAAAAAGCCTAATGAAGAAGATTAAAACACTCTAAAATAAAAGGATATAGATTAGTTTCTTTAATGATAGCAATAACAATTTTCATAGAACTAAAAAAATTATACAATTGGTATGAAAAGGTAAGATATATATGAACATAAGAATTCAACACCTGATTTCAGATATATTACAGATAACTAGAAGTCAAAAGAAGGCATAGTCATGAACCATATGAAATAAATTTGATAAGGTATCTATGTTGCTATAGCTACCTGCAACTGGACAATGTTGCTAAAACATGGAGTCCACACAGCCCATTTAGCAGGTGGGTCTCAAAAAGTGAATGCCCATATGTAATCTATTGGTACTAAAGCCTCTCTTCCTCTAGTTAAAAATATAAATTCAAATGTATACAAGATCTTGGAGTAATATGTATAAATACTACTTCAAAGTGTAGAAAAATAGTTTAAGAAATAAAAATACACAGTGATTTCTAAACTAGGACCTTAATAGCTTCAGTAATAGCAAAAAAAAAAAAATCACAAATGAGGTTTCAACAGACAGAAGAGCATTTGCATAGCAAAGGAAATCATCAACTACGTGAAGAGATGGCATGCAAAGTAGGAGAAAAATTTTGACAGCTATTCAACTTTCAGAAAATTAATACCCCCAAAATATAAACACTAGGGAAATTGAAAACTAAATGAACAAGTAGGCTCCTCAATAAGTGAATAAATGGACTGAACATTCAACTTTCAAAAGAAGTACAAATGTCCAATAATAACACAAAAATTGTTCAAAAGAATGGAAATCAAAATATATTGAAGTTTTGTGTCCTTTAAGCCACAATGGCTGTAATGAAGAAAAAATAATTAACAAAAAATGTTTGTAAAAGTATAGATGAGTAAGAGTCTTTATATATGTTCCAATCATTAAAGAATATATTTTTCTAGCCATTATAAACATCACTATGAAAATTTCTCAATAAACTCCCACATAATCCAGGTTTACCATTTATAGATATGTACTAAATAGATTCTTTGTCAACATAACACAAAAATTATTTTCCACACCTTTGTATCTTGTAGTACTTTTCATAATTGCCAAGATATGGAATCTTCCAAGATGTTCATCAAAGGATTAATGAATAAAGAAGATAAAGAACATTGACACAACAAAATATGTATTATTCACTAAAAAAGAAAAAAGAAACCAATGGAAGGAAATGGATACAACTAGAATAATTCTTTAATTTGTATAATACTTTTAATAAATTAAATAAAAAAATTTGAAAGCTGAAAGACCATTAAGGTACATTTAACAATTGTAACCCAAAAGTAAAGATAAAAACCCATAGGGCTTAGAAAGTTGTGGTGATATGTTTTATATTTAATAAAATTAACCTGGAATATCAGAGAACAGAATCACCTACAGTCAAACTAGGAGGGTTAGAGAGTGATAATGCATGTCTATGATCCTAGCACAGGAAAAACACTTGGTAACTCATGTCTTTAATTCTACAACTCCAGGGACAGAGACCTCTCCTGTGTTTTTGAGAGTTCAAGGCCTAACTACTAAACAATAGTAGCTCACACATTTAATCCTAACTCTGTAATTAATAATGCAGAGTTGAACCTGGAAGTGAAACAACTGGGAAAAGAAGATATTTAAGGCAGGCATAGGCAGACATTAAGGGATTCTGTAGAAGTGACCAGCCAGGATGAGGGATCTTGAAGACAGCTTTTACCCTGAGAACTTGGCTGGGTGAGATTTGACTTTGGTCTGTTCTTCTCTCTGATATTTCAACTTTCCCCCAATATCTGACTCTGCATTTCCATTAAAAACCAATTAGAACTTGTGTCTTCAAAAGTATAAAAATAAAATAGAAAATGATTCCTGAGAGTAATGCCACATGAGATGGATAAAATTAAAGTAAGTGGGGAAAAGCAAAAACAAATAAATGAAAAATAAAAACAAAAAGAATAAAATGTTTTCTTTTATGTGAAATCAGAAAAACAGAATCTATGAAAACAAGGAAATTATTAATGAGGGTAAAAATCTTAAAAGCAGAGAAGAATGCAAGATAAGTGGGCATAATGATCAGAAGTAGGTATAATTAAGTTTCACCATATTCCTCTATGGAAATGTCATGTTGAAAGTCACTATTTATTCAAATCACACATCTTAATAAAATATTTTTTAAGCTTTAAATATCTATTGAATATCCAACTGTAAGAAACAACTCTAAATTTCAGGTGTTGTGTAACATTAAAAATGTTTTCCCTGTTTTGTTATTTTTTGGTTTTTGGAAAATGGGTCTGTTTATTACTCAGAAATATTGGTGGTTTTTTTTCCTTCTTTACTTTGTATTTATCAAAAAAACAGTAAAAAAGAATTTAAAATGCGGAAGAGTTAACAATAACTATACAGAGGATAAGAATCATAAGCATGGCTTATCAAGGGTGGAAATGCAAATAAGATTGCTACACATATATTTACTTTGTGTTCAGCTTTCCCTCTGAATTTTTTTTTCCATGCCTGTATATCCTTATTCAAGGTCTCTTCCCCCTCCCACCACATCTGGTCATTTTTCTTCTCTGCAACTCCCCATCCCCTCCCTTGGCAGGGAGCAGACAGTCCTATGGTCCCACTGACCCAATAATGCTTGGATCAGTCTTCACTCCTGGCCAAATCCAGTTTTGTCCCCCTCCCTCAATAGTGAGTCAAGTGTTCCTATAGTTGGACTGGGGTTTGAAGGGTCAGTCCAGGATGTTTCTGATCCCAAGCTGTAAAAATGGGGTTCAGATCTAAAAAGGGAATTCTCAGCAGAGGAACTACAAATGGCTGAAAGGCACCTGAAAAAGTGCTCTTCATCTTTAGCCATCAGAGAAATGCAAATCAAAACAACTTTGAGATACCACCTAACACCTGTTAGATTGGCTAAGATAAAAGGCGCAGATGACAGCCTATGCTGGAGAGGATGCAGAGCAAGGGAACACTCTTCCATTGTTGGTGGGAGTGTAAGCTTGTTCAGCCACTTTGGAATACAATATGGAGGTTTCTCAGAAAATTGAGAATCAATCTCCCCAAGGACCAAGCAATACCACTTCTGAGTGTATACCCTAAAGAGGCACATTCACACTCCAAAGGTATTAGCTCAACTATGTTCATAGCAGCATTATTTGTAATAGCAAGAATCTGGAAACAACCTAGATGTCCCTCAACTGAAGAATGGATTAACAAACTGTGGTACATCTACACAATGGAATACTACTCAGCAGTAAGGAAAAATGATATCCTAAAATTTGCAGGCAAATGGATGGATTTGGAGAATATCCTCCTGAGTGAGGTATCACAAACTCAGAGAGATAAGCAGGGGATGTACTCACTCACTAGTGGTCTCTAAACAAACAAGGAAAAAAAGCCAAACATGCCCAAGCGAAATATTGGTGTTTTAGAAATCAGTATAAATATTTAATAGATTTTTTTCATGTTCTGTAATAATTTCTGCTATTATTAGTACCTATATGTAGCTAAGAGCACGCTATCAAGGAGGTACAGTTTCCATAGAAGTATGTATATCCTTTCCAGAGTCCAGCATTGGAAACTGCTTAAGAAATTATATGATAGTTAGAGTGATATAAACTTCTATAGAAGACAAACTACAGATTATGTTACCAAAGAGGGCATATAAAATTGGAAAATTCTTATAGTAATTGGGTCAACAATAATGTGTGATTCCACCACCATTATATTCTCTACCAATGTCTTTCCTTGTGATGAGTAGCTATAATGTTAGAATTGGTTTCAGCATAGAGCACTAGATTCAGATCTCCAGTTGTGCATTGTGTATCACATACACCAGTACATATTCTATTCTCCTATTCCATACAGCTAAGATTCACTTCTTTATTCTATCAGTATACATCTGTTTCTTTGTGGCTTTTAACCAATATTAAGATTGGTACCTCCTCTTTCAATTGCACATCATAGGATATTCTTTTTACACCATACAAATACTGCCAATATCCTAAGGGATCCAAAAATCTGTTCACTCACATTCTCCTTATTTTACTGGAATCTCCTTTATGTCATTCTACTTTGCCCCATTGTTAAAGGCTTAGTGGAAAAACAAATGGATGTGGTACTTTTTCTTTCATTAAAATCTTTTAATAATTTCTCCCTTTCATGTCTATTTGTGCTGTTCTTCTTCAGATCATGTTTAGATAGCCATGCTGATGAAACTGCTCAGGTGTAGCTTTACTAGCTTTTCCAGGATGCACAATCTTACAGAAAACTCCTAGCAAGACAGGGATGGAGCTGGTGCCAATAATTAAAGAACAATAAGCCATTAATTGAAAGAGAGAAAGGGGAAGTACTGGGAGATCTTAAAGGGCAAAGAGGAAGAGAGAAATGTTGTAATTACATTATAACCTGAAATATAATATAATTTTAAAAAGAGGGGTTGAAAAGAAGGAACAGTTTGGAGGTGGAGACAGATTGATCTCTCAGGTTGACTGGCCAGCCTTGCCTACTTGGAAAGGTTAAGGCAAGAAAATCCCTGTTTGTTAAAAAGGAGAAAATGGGGCAGTCCACTGCCTACCCAGATCACAACTGGGAGGATAGCAGCAGGGGAACCACTGGGTCCCTTGGTCCTGGGCACATGCTACAAAGTTAAGAAACTCAGCTTCGGCAAGAAACACAGACTGCACAGAGAAGAACTGGTGTAGTAGCAGTAAGGAAGCAGAGGAGTTCCTAAAAGCACAGCTGAGAGGTCAGATGTCAGAGGGAGACTTCCACCCCTGAACTCAGGCCCTGCTCAATCCCTCCACTGACTGCAGCAGCTGCACAGACTGCAGCCTGACCAGATCACAGCTGGGAGGGTAGCAGCAGGTGAACAGCTGGGTTCCTTGGTCCTGGGAACATGCCCTGGAGCTAAGAAACTCGGTTATGGCCAGGAGCACAGTCTGCACAGAGCGGGACTGGCATGGTGGCCCCAGGGAAGCAGGGGAGTTCCTAGGACTACAGCAGGGAGATCCAAGATCAGAGGGTAACTTACATCACCAGAACCCGGGTCCTGAGATGGCTTCTTGGCTTCAAAGCAGAGCACAACCCATCCAGTTTCTGACCTTGTGATAGCAATTGGGGAACAGCCATGTTCCTAGGCACACAGCTAAGAGGTGAGAAGTCAAGAGGTGACAACTGGCAAAACACTGTGACCTCATGAGAACAGCAGACCCTCTGAGTACATAGCTAATTAAGAGCCTTCAAAGCCTAGGAATCATTAGACCAACAGCTCAATAGAAGCTGACCAAGAACAAACCAAGAGAGAATTGGGGAACAATGGGCAGACGGCAGGGCAAAAATACATACAACAATACAAAGGTCAACAAGACACTACCAGAAGAAGTAAGTAGCTTATACAACAATACAAAGGTCAACAAGACACTACCAGAAGAAGTAAGTAGCTCTATAGCTTCAAGACCTAAACATAGCAACACAGATGGTACAGAAGAAAATTACCTCAAAAGCAGCTTTATGAAACTAATAGAAGACTTAGAAGATATAAAATATGCCCTTAAAAAAATAGGTGAGTTCACTTCTAATTGTTCTAAGGCTTTCACATGAGCTGTTAGGTCTCTAGTGTGGGATTTCTCTAGGTTTTTCATATAGGCATCTAGCGCTATGAATTTTCCTCATAAGACTGCTTTCATTGTGTCCCACATGTTTGGATACGTTATGGATTCATTTTCATTAAATTCTAGGAAGGCTTTGATGTCTTTCTTAATTTCTTCCTTGATTCAGCTGAGTGATGTTTAGTTTCCATGAGTTGGTAGGCTTTCTTTGGGTTTTGATGTTGTTGAACTCTAACTTTAGGCCCTGGTGGTCTGATATGTTACAAGGGATTAGAAGAGATGAACAAAGCCCTTAAAGAAAATAAAGAAAAAGAAAAAAAGGTGAAAGAAATTTGCCAAGAATTAAGAACTGAAATAGGAGCAATAAAGAGGGCACATACTGAGACAAAACTAGACAAAACTATAAATATAAATCTGAAAAAATGACCCTAAACTATAGATTCAAGAATAACCAACAGAATCCAAGAGATGGAAGAGAGAATCTCTAGGGTGGAAGACTCAATAGTGGCAATAGATACATCAGTTAAAGAAAACACTAAAACCATAAAAGTTGTAACACAAAATGTCCAAGAAATTTGGGACACTATGAAAAGACCAAACCTGAGAATAATTGGAATAGAAGAAGGAGAAGAATACCAGCTCAAAGGCACAGAAAATATATTCAACAAAATTATAGAAGAAAACTTCCCCAACCTAAAGAAGGAAACACCTATAAAGATACAGGAAACCTACAGAACATTAAATAGACTAGACCCACAAAAAAAAGACTGCTTGCCATATAATAATCAAGCCTCTAAAGCTACAAAATAGAGAAAAAATACTAAGAGCTGCAAAGAAAAAAGGTCAAATCACCTATAAAGGGAAACCCTTCAGAATAACATCGACTATTCAATGGAAACAATGAAAGCAAGAAGGTCCTGGTCAGACATTATACAGACACTAAAAGTGCATGGATACCAACCTAGAATACTGTACCTAGCAAAATTGTCAAAGAAGTAAATAAGATGGAGTAAATAGGAATATATTTCACTACATAACCAGATTTAAACAATACCTAACCATGAACCTTGCCTTGCAAAAAGCCCTAGAGGGAAAACTCCAACCTATGGAAGCCAGAAACACCCATGTAAACACAGAAAATTGATAAGCCCACATAAGAAACCCCTGGAAAAAAAGGGAAATGTAATCCACTACCAAAAATGATGGGAAATATTGATCATTAGTCATTAATATCACTTAAAATCAATGGACTCAATTCATCTTTGAAAAGACACACTCTAATACAATGGATACAAAAACAGAAACCATCTTTCTACAGCATACAAGAAACAAACCTCAACTTTAAAGACAGACACAGACTCAGAGTAAAAGGTTGGAAAAAGACTTTCTAATCAAATGGCCCTAAGAAACAAGCTGATGTAACCTTTCTAATAACTAAAAAAAAAATAGACTTTAAACTAAAAGCAATAAAAAGAGACCAAGAAGGTTATTATTTATTAATCTCAGGAAAATTTTACCAAGATGAAATCATAATCTTGAATATCTATGCCCCCAACACAAGAGCACCTACATATGTAAAAGAAACACTTCTAAAGCTGAAACCCCATATCAAGCCTCAAATACAAATAGTGGGAGACTTCAATACCCCACTTTCACCCTTGGATAGGTCAACCAAACAGAAACTCAAGAGAAAAATAAGGGATCTAGCAGAAGTTATGACCCAAATGGATTTTCCACCCAAACAAAAAGAATATACATAGTTCTCAACACCCCATGGAACTTTCTCTGAAATTGACCACATACTAGGTCATAAAGCAAATATCAACAGGTACCAAAAAATGTGTACAACTCCTTGTACCATTTCAGATCACCAGGGTATAAAGTTAGATAGCAGCTTCAAAAATCACAGAAAGACTACCAACTCATGGAAACTAAACATCACTCAACTGAACCACCTCTGGGTCAAGGAAGAAATTAAGAAAAAAATGAAAGACTTTCTAGAATATGACGAAAATGAATCCACGACATACCCCAACTTACCGGACACAATTAAAACAGTCTTAAGGGTAAAATTAATGGCATTAGATGCCTGCATGAAGAGAAGAGAGAAATGCCACACAAGAGAACTACCAACACAACTGAAGTTCCTAGAACAATTAGAAGCAAACTCACCTAGAAGGATTAGACAGCAGGAAATAATCAAACTTAGAGCTGAAATCAACACAATTGAAACAAAAAAGACAATACAAAAAATTAATGAATCAAAAAGTTAACAAGATAGATAAACCCTTATCCAAACTAACCAAAAAGAAGAGAGAGAGGATCCAAATTAAAAAAAAAATCAGAAATGAAAAAGGGAACATAATAACAGATCCCCAGGAAATCCAGAGAATTATCAAGTCATACTTTAAAAATCTATACTCCAAAAATGAAGAACCTAGAAATTGGACAGCTTTCTGGACAGGTACCATTTACCAATATTAAATCAAGACCAGGTTGAAAACTTAAACAGTCCTATAACATCAAAAAAAGATTGAAGCTGTCATTAAAAGTCTCCCAAATAAAAAAAAGCCCAGACCCACATGATTTCAATGCAGAGTTCTACCATACATTCAAAGAAGAGCTAATACCAGTACTTCACAAAATTTTCCACACAGTAGAAACTGAAGGAACATTGCCAAACTCTTTCTAAGAGGTCACAATAACCCTGATACCCAAGCCACACAAAGACACAACAAAGAAAGAGAATTACAGAAGAATTTCTCTCATGAACATTGAAGCAAAATTTCTCAACAAAATTCTGGCAAATCATATACAACAACATATAAAAATATCAAGCACAATCAAGTAGGCTTCATTCCAGAAATGCAGGGATGATGTATCATAAGGAAAACGGTAAATGTCATCCATAATATAAACAAACTTAAAAGAAAAAAAACACATGATCATTTCCTTAGATACTGAAAAAGCCTTCCACAACCTCAAACATGCCTTCATGATAAATGTCCTGGAGAGCGCAGGAATACAGGGAAAATACCTAAATATAATAAAGAAATAAGAGAAATATCACCCTTTATAGTAGCTGCAATTAACATTAAATACTTTGGTGTAACTATAACCAAAGAAGTATCAGATATGTTTGACAAAAATTTTAAATCTCTGTAGATAGAAATTGAAGAGGATTAAAGAAAATGCAAAGATTTCCCATGTTCCTGGATAGGTAGGATCAACATAGTGAAAATGGCAATCTTACCAAAAGTAATCTACAGATTCTATGCAATTCCCATCAAAATCCCAACACAATTTTTTACAGACCTCGAAAGAACAATACTCAATTTTATTTGGTATAAAAGGAAAGCCATGATTGCCAAAACTATTTTGCTCAACAAAACAACCTCAGGAGGCATCACTATCCCTGACTTTAAATTATACTATAGAGCCACACAGTTATAGAAACAACTTGGTATTGGCATAAAAACAGACTTGTGGATCAATGAAATTGAATTGAAGACCCAGACATTAACCCACACACATATGAATACTTGATTTTTGATAAAGAGACCAAATATATTCAATGGAAAAAATATAGTATCTTCAAAAAATTGTACTGGCATAACTGGATGACAATTTGTAGAAAAATGAAAATACATCCAAACCTATTACCTTGCACAAAACTTAAATCCAAATGGATCAAAGACCTCAACATAAACCTAGCTACACTCAACTTGATAGAAACAAAAGTGGAAAATACCCTCCAATGCTTTGGCATTGGTAGACTTCCTAAATATAGCACCAGTAGCATAGACACTAAGAACAGCAATCAATAAGTGAGATCTTCTGAAACTGAGAAGCTTTTGTAAGGCCAAGGACACAGTCAATAAGACAAATCAACAGCCTAGAGAATGGTAAAAGATTTTTACCAACAAGTGACACAGGATTGATCTCTAAAATATATAGGGAACTCAAAAAACTAGAGCCCAAAACCCTTAAACACCCAATTAAAAAATGGCGTTCAGAAGTAACAAAGGACTTCTGAGCCGAAGAATTACAAATGGCTAAAAGGCACTTGAAAAAGTGCACATCTTTAGCCACAAGAGAGATTAAAATCAAAACAGCTTTGAGATACCACCTTACACCTCTCAGAATGGCCAAGATTAAAAACATAGATGTCAGCCTATGCTGGAGAAGATGCAGAGCAAGGGGAACAATTCTCCATTATTGGGGGGAGTGTAAACTTATTCAACCACTTTGGAATGTAGTATGGCTGTTTCTCAGAAAACAGAAACAGTCTCCCCAAGGATCCAGCAATACCAATCTTAGTCATATGCTAAAAAACACACATTCATACCCCAAAATCATTAGTTCAACTATGTTCATGGCAGCATTATTCATAATAGTAAGAACCTGGAAACAACCTAGATGCCCCTCAACTGAGAATGGATTAACAACTCTAAAATTTGCAGGCAAATGGATGGATATGGAGAATATACTCCTGAGTGGGGTATCACAATTACAGAAAGAGAAGCAGGGGATGTACTCAGTCATCAGTCAACTTTAAAAAGAAATATAAAAAGAGAGATGTCACTGAACACAAGAACTTAAGGCTAGAACATAGCTAAGTGTCACAATGTCTCACTTCTGTATTGATGGCTTCTGGCCAAGGGATTGGTAAGAAAGATTTGTTTTTTTTAAGGGTCTGGCCACAGGGAGATTAATTATGGCTCAGTAAGCAAATGGGCAACATGAATGGGTGGTTTTTTAAATGGGGAGATCATAAGAGTGGTCATGATACTGAGAGGTCTGACATCTGAGTTTGATAAGGTACATGATGTAAAAACACTAAATAATAAATTTGTATATGAAAA
The DNA here is from genome assembly GCA_004025045.1 of Sigmodon hispidus. NCBI lineage: Eukaryota > Metazoa > Chordata > Mammalia > Rodentia > Cricetidae > Sigmodon > Sigmodon hispidus. Next base: position 107,387 of record PVIH01003174.1, on the reverse strand, counting down.
AGCTTAAAAAAGGAAAAAGAAATACTGTGATTAATATCAGGGTTTCACTGGCTTGGTAACTTTTAAAGGCTTGGTTTAATTTTTTGAGTTTTATGAAATAATATGATATATATTTGTCATAGTTCTTTAAGTTATAGTAGAATTTGGTAGTAAGTTTATATTTCCTTGTGTTTTTTGTTATTGCTGTTTTTTATTTTTAGTATGGAATGCTTTATTAGTATTTTAAGTATGTCAAGTTCACAAAGTATGCATTTGTTAAAATCAATCATTGAATTTAGGTTTAATTTTGCTATCTAAAAACTCACCAGCTATTTTTTTCAGAAACTTCAATTTATTAAACCAAATTTATAATATATGTCCTTATGATTTTTGGGAATTTCATTCATATCTGTTAGAATGTTTGTGTTTCAATTTCTAGTTTTATTCAAGTAGGTCTTCCCCATTTTTGTTTAATTTGGTTAAGACTTTGCCATTTGTGTTTAATCCCTAAAAAATAAATTAAGAAAAAGAAGTTCTGTGAACAACAAAAAACAAAGAAAGAAAAAGTGAAAGTGTATAAGTTAAAGAGACATCAAAATATAGGTTTTACTTAATAATACAAGTGAGATACAAATTGGATTAGGTGTAATCATTTGGAGTCACCAATATAGGATAAATAATGGAATGCTTTCTTTGAATTTGTCAGTTGTTAATGAACTGGATATTCTTTGTGTAATTGTTATTTGTATATTATTATGTAGAATTGTTGTACCTATTGAATATGGTCTTTCCTATATTAGTTATAACTTTCTTTTTTATTTTTGACATGAAAGGGGATATGTGGATATTTGTTGCATATTTAATAAAACCTGAAATATTGAGAGACAGCACATAGTCAAATCCTAGGCAGACAACTCATAAAATTCTTGGTCCTGCAGTACAATGATAAATAGCTGAGATTCAATCACATACACTTTTAATCCCAGCACTGGGGAAGCCAGGAGTGGTGACCTACTCCCTTAATCCCATAACTCCAGAGACAGAACTTCCTCTGTTTCTGTGAGTTCAAGAGTAGCTACAAATAAATTGTACATACCTTTAATCCTAACCTGGGTGGGATACATATGATGAGAAGGGTATTTAAGGCCTCCTAGGAATCCAGCAGGGGTAGAAGTGACCAGGAATGAGGCTGAGGAAGTTGCAAGACAGTTGGGTGAGAATTGACTGTGGTGCTTCCTCTCACTGATATTTCAGCCTTCTCCTGAAAAAAAAAAAGAGAAAATGGATTTTAGGTGAAGAATGACCTGACACCTGACATTGTCCCTCTGTTGTCCACTTGAACTCACAAATACATATGCACCGCCCACATTTTCGTATGCAGACACTTTCTTATGGTTACTTTTGATTCAAGTTAATTTTAAATTATAGGGCATTTAATTTTTTTCCCTTGTTTGCAGTATTAAAGTCAGCTTAGTTTCAGCTACAAAACTACTCCACCACTGAGCCAAATCCCAGTCCTCATTCTTTCTTTATGTCAAGCTTGTGTAGACAAAAGAACCATAAACACTTCACACCACTGACCAGTTCTTTGAGTTGTTATGACTTTCCTTGTGTTGTTTAACAAAACATTTCCTGGGAAGGTTCTTACATTTGTCTACTCACCTGGCACAACCATATCTGCTGGAAATATTGAGAATCATCAAGCCTGGACAGCTGTCTGGCACACATTTATTGATAAACACCTTTAACCTAAAAATTACATTGGAGAACAATTAAATGGTTGCCAGGACTTACAATAAATGGTGACTATGAAAAGGACAGGGTAGAGATTGTCTTTCCAGTGGAAAAAAGTTCTGAATATCGAATACACTGAAAATTTTCATGCAGATGCTAAAATTATATGATGAGAAGGAGAGAAGGAGGAGGAGGAGAGGAGGGAGAAAGGAGAGAGATAGAGAGAGGAGAGAAAAGGAGGAGAGAGAAGAGTAGTTGTAGTAATTTTAATAATCCTACATTATTATTAGTTTCTCAATTTTTTTATGCTATACTAGAGTCTGTAAGAAGTACTGTTGGGGGAAGTTGGATTAACGGTATGTAAGTTCTTTTAATATTTCTTTCCTAGTCCTACATTATTTCAAAATAGAAGTTTAATGTTAATTGCATCCTTATAACTCTTTCTACATCATTCATTAGGATTTGCTTGACTCTAGGATGAAGTGCAATGGGCAAGGCACTAAGATTACAGTTTTTCACTCTAGCCCTGTCTTCTGTACAGCCTTCTAATAACTGTTTTGGTACATCAAAAAATTAATCTACTGAATATTCCATAAATACCTCTTCTGTGTGTTTTCCCCAATCAAAGTTCTAGTTTGCATGCAAAATTCTCTTATTAATTTAAAATTAGCTTTAAATTCAAGAATAGAACTCAGTGGTAGGAGGAAAAGAAGAACTTAGAATAGGTCAGCTTGACTTTGGTGTACCATTTACTCATATGAGGTAATTTTTAATAATTTCTTCTGTTGAAGACCTACACCACACATGCCTTGTATAAGTAATTTCTTGTGTTGATGTGCTGCAAAAACAGCTATTCAGTAAATGTCTGAAAATTAAACTGGTCTGACCTCCATGATGTACTACTTTAGATATATACAGATCATCAATTTGAAAATGAGTTGTAAATAAATGAAGATGTAAAATTTTAAGTGATAACAATACTGGAAACAAGCCTATCATGTGATGTCAATGTGAGAAAGCATTATTACATGTAGAAACTCCAAACCACAGGGAAGGTTTTTCACCCATTGAGATGTGAGTCACACTGGAAATGATGGATTTGGCACTAAAAACATGACATTTCTGTTTATTGATTCTGGTAAAGAAAGTTTCAATTTTAACAGTTCACAGCAAAGTAGACATGAGCATGAGTCAGTAAGGAGACTCAGTATCTAACCTATGAGTGAGGAGGTGAAAGAAATCTTTGGATGCTTTAATTAAACTCTGCTTCCATCTTAATGAAGGACAATCAGACTCTGTCCTTAGAAACCAAGTAAGTCATTTAAATCTAAGATGCCCATTTGCCTGTTAACTCTGTATTGAAGATCAGTGACTATAAATCAACCAAGAAAACAAGGACAACACATAATATAACACACACACACACACAGATATAGCTTCATAGATTTCATGAGATACTCTGAGTAGAATTCTAATTTCTCAGAATTTATTATATATAGAGAAACACTTAGGGAATCAAATACTGGAAGAAAAACAAATTTGTACCAGTTATTTTCTTTAACTTTTAATATAGCTTTGGATTGAAACTTCAAAATATATAATAGCTCTTCTGCCTAATTTGATCATAAAAATCATAAACTATAGTTATGAGAAAGCTACATATATTTATAAAGTTATAATAATTTCTATACACTTAAATTATTGTAAAGTTCAATAGTATGTCAAATATTTCTATGCTAATTATGCTTATCAAAAAATTAAAAAGATTTTGAAAAGAAATGGGCTTTGAAAGAAGTGTGAAACCTTAAGATTGAAAATGAATTTCCTTTCCTGTATTCCAAATTCAAATTAATCTCAATGTGTAAGAATTCAGTTGGCATAGTGTGACAATATTAGAATTATTTAAAACATTTAGCTGCCATACCCACTGTATATACGGCAGCCACCCTGACAAGGCCATATGATTTGCACTGGCCTACTGAATGTCAACAGAATACTTGCTACTCCAGAAGATGCATAGTCAAAGTCACATATTATGGGTTTTGGTTTTGGTTTCGGTTTTTGGCAATACTGATATTTTACTGCAGTCTTTAGGAATAAAATCTCTTTGGTCTTAATTCCTAAATAACTAACAAACTTCTAAATTATCAATTTTGTCCATGTAATATGAAGCATAAGATATTAAAAAGCTTTGTTTTGGAAATGATTTTTGTATAGTCTAGTGTATCTTCACTTATAGCACATTAAATGCCATTTCCTCTGTGTTCATTTTAAATGTTATACTGGTAAAATTTTAGGAGGTGAGTGATATAATTTAAATTTTTATGTATTTTAAGTTTACCCCCCAAATGATTGCATATTATTTGTAAGTGTACAAAGATGGCAGCCACTTATCCTTCCACTCTTATGTAAATATTTTATGCATTATTTTAAAAAATAAATTTAATTTTCCTCTCCTGGAACATGAGAAAATGGAGCAGCTTTCTTTTCTAATAGAATATTATGGTAGAAGAAGCATTCCATAGCTTCTAAGACTAAGTTATAATGAAATCTATGTATTTTTTCAATTTTGTGTAAAATCCTCCCCAAAGAAACCAACCAACTATGCTTGCAAAGCCCTCTACAAGAAAATTACAAGACTAAGTCACACTTGTATTTTATTTGACAACCTGATGCTCACATAAAAAAGATCAGCAACAATTTTCAGCACTGAACATCACCCATATTGCATATCCAGCCATACCATAAATTAATAACCACAGTCCCAGTCAACAATTATTTGCATGAAGTATTACATTTGAGACCTACCTTGCTCATACCAAGCCAACTATAAAAATTTAATTGATAATAATAAATTAAAAAGGGGTTTTATTTAAAATTGTGTGTGTGTGTGTGTGTATATGTATGTGCACACATGCATAAGCACATACATGTGAGGGCCAATTCTCACACAGAACAGACAAACTGAATCTTCTAGTGTCCCTGAAGCTGAAGTTATATGTAGTTATGAGCAGCCTTGCCTGTGTGCTGGGAAGCAACTATTGATCTCTGGAAGAGTAATAAGTGCTCTTAACTAGTGAGCCATCTCTCTAATCTCAATAATAAACTGTTTTACTTCACTAGGCATCAGACTGCTTATAATACAGTAAAAAAATGTAAGTACTGTGTAATGCTAATGTTTATAAAAATGTATATGCATATCATTGAATTAAATTGTACATCATAATAATATGCTTTGTGTAAGCTATTCTGTAAAATGATTATTAATCAAAATAGTTTATTTCACAGGAAAACTTTATATTAGTTTTTATGCTAGAATACAAAGTAAAGTGTTTTATTATGGCATTTTTATATAGTCATGGCTATACATTCCACTCCCCCACTTTCCTATTTTATCTGCCTACAACTTTCATGTGAGCCATCTGCTAATAGCTACTCTTCTGTTTCATGGAAGTTAATTTGAAAAACCTTAGAGCTTTTAGTCATTGGTGAGTTAAAAGAAGAATGTTATCTAGCTACACCATCAACATTGCCTCTAGTTATTCAATACATGGGATAGTGAGTTACTGATCAGAATCTTTACCTTTGCTGATTCCTGTGCAAGGTGCAAACTTGAGCTCTAGGGAACCAAACTCTGGAGCTTGGGTGTGCTAGCCTGGAAGCACTGCATATTACAACAGTGAACCACACATTATCCAGAATAATAAGGGGCAAAAGATTGTGATTTGTTCTATTCCTGTAAGATGCTAGCAATGTATTTAACTAACACAATGAGAACAGGTTTTTTTTTAATTCTTTTAAGCCTGCTATAATTTATATTTACATTTTGTTAACTTTCTCAAATATGTGAGCTTCATGAAAGGAGTTGTTTCTGGCATCTGTGCCCCTCCTCATTCTATGTATCAAGGTAGAACAGAAGTTGTAAATATCAGCTACCAACTAAATATGTGTTGAGAATGGGTTCCATGACTATCAGCATCATTAACATTGCCATGATGTAACAGTGACTGTGATGATTACTGCTAATTATCAACTTGACAAACTCTAGAATCATATAAGAGATAGAAAGAACTTTGAGCATCTTGATGGTCTTAATTATATTGATTGAGTTGGGAAGGCTTGCTCATTGTTGGTGGTACAATTTTTGTGATGAAATCCAGGATTATAAGTGGAGGGAGAAAGCTAAGCAGCAACATGTGTTTCTGCTTCCAGATGTAAATGGCATGTGACCAATTCCTTCAAGGTCCTGCCACTTTAACTTCCCTGCCATTAAAGGATGTACTCTGAACTGTGAACTAGAATAAACACATTTTCCCTCAGATGCTTTTGTTAGAATGTTTTATCATAACAACAGGAAAAATAACTAAGTGACAATATAAATAGCATTTCAAAGATATCAGGAAAATCAAAGGAAAAGCATAGCATTGCTGTAACATTACAGCAAACATAAAACCTAATTATAGGTATATAAGAGGCTTTCACTAGGATAAAATAAAAAAATTCAAATAACTAATTTGAACTCCAAAATATAAGCTACATAAACTAATACATCTCTATATAATGGCAGCTATCAGGAATTTATGCGGCAATGTTAAAAAACTCAATTTAGATATTTTTTTTCTGCTCAATTTTCTAATTTGGGTTTTGGATATTAATTTAAAATTCTTAAAGTATATCCCACTTGTTTACATATCTAGTGGTCTTGGTGTGGAATGTGTGACTTATCTATGATCTCCACGCTCTCCCATTTAGGTTCTGTGCTGTCTCTCCACTCACTTGTTCTTCCATGTTACAGAGAAATAATCGTAAGCCCAACTCCTGTGGCTTAGAGAAACTCCAGCAAATAATGTAAACTTGTCTTTGATCTCTGTCCCATGGAAACTAATAAACCCTGCTATTATACCACATTCTTCACTTGTCAACAACACTTAACTGAAAAAAGGGGATTTGTACAAAACAATACAATAATATTTTGCAGTTTTTATTATTATAGTTCTGTATTACACTTGAAATCATGGATGGTGATAACTCCAGCAGTTGCTTTATTTTTTAAGAACATTTTAGCTATCTTAGTGGTATGTGTGTGTGTGTGTTGTGTGTGTGTGTTGTGTGTGTGTGTGTGTGTGTATGTGTGTGTGTGTGTGTATTTCCATAAGAAGTTCAGAATTATCCATTTAAAGTCTAAAATACATTGTATTTCAATTTTGGTGGGTATTACATTTGATAAATACTTTGCATTGGATTACCATTTTTAATATGTTACTTCTACTAAACCATAAGCATGGAATGTTTATCCTTTCTTTGTTATTTTCTTCAGTTTTTTTCTAGACTTGAAGTTTTTATCACATATGTCTTTCATTTCCTTGGTTAGAGTTTCCTCAAGATATTTTGTATTATTTGAGGCTACTATGAAGAATGTTGTCTTCCTGATATACATAGGTTAGTGGGGTTTTTTTGTTTGATTTGTTGTTTGCTTTTGGTTTTTAGTAATTTTGTTTTGTTTTGTCTTCTTAGTTAGTCTTGTCTCTCATCACTTCACTGAACGTATTTATCAGCTATAGGAGTTTTTTGGTAAAATTTATGAGGTCACTAATGTATACTATCATACCATCAGCAGATAGAGATATATTGACTGTTTTCTTTTCAATTTTAATCCCCTTGATCTCTTTCAGTTCTCATATTGCTATAGTTAAAATCAGATACTGTACTGAATTGATATGGAATGAGTGAACAACCTTGTATTCTTCCTAATTTTAGTGGAATACCTTTGTATTTCTCTCATGTAGTGGGATTGTGTTCTGTTCCATTTAAACAATTGTCCCGCCTATTAGTTTAATTAAAATGCTAATTGGCTGAAGGCAGACAGGAAGTGTGGGCAATGCTAAGAAAACTGTGGGAACAGTAAGAACAGAGCAGAGATGCCACAGAGTCACCAGACAAACCAGCAGATGCGAAGGACAGCTGTGCTGTTCTGAGAACAGTACCAAACCACATGACTGAATAAGATAAGGATCATGGTTTAATTTAAGAACAAAAGCTAGCTAGCAATAAGTCTGGGCCTTAGGTATATCAGTTTATAATTAATATAATCTTTGTGATTATTTGAGGCTGAGTGGAGCTGAGAATGGTTCTGAATCTCTGGGCTAGGCATAAAAGTCCAGGCCAGAAACCTACTACTACACTCTCCACTTAATTTGATGTTGGATATAGGCTTGGTGTAAACTGCCTTTATTATGCTTAGGTATGCCCCTTGCATTCCTATTCTTTCTAATACTTTTATTATGAAAGGATGTTGAATTTTGTCAATGTTTTTCTCAGCATCTAAAGAGATGATCATGTGTTTTTTTTAATGTTTTTGTTTTTAATGTGGTATGTTACATTGACAGATTTTTGTGTGTTAAACTATTTTTTGCATCACTGTTACAAAGCGTACTTCATCATGTTGGATGACCTTTTTGACGTGTTCTTTGATTCTGTTTGCAAGTATATTACTGAGTATATTTGCATCACTGTTCATGAAGGAAATTGGCTTATAATTTTCTTGCTTGAATCTTTGTGTGTTTTGGGACTCAGGATGACTGGCCTCATAATGAACTTGGCAATATTCCTTCTTTTTTTTTATTTTGTAAAATAATTTAGAAAGCATTGATATTAGTTTGTTTTGGAAAGTTTACTAGAATTTAGGAGGACATTTTTCAGTTTTCATAAGCTTGTAAGCATTCTGTTTGTTCTGTTGTCATTGATATTCAGATTTAATTTATCTTGGTATAATAGGATGTAGGGGATTATTTTGAGTTTCTTCTATCTGTTGATTCTTGCTTTGTGACTGAGTATGTGGTCAAATTGGCAGAATGATTGATTCAGTGCTAGAAGAAAGTATATTCTTTTGTGTTTGGATGATATGTTCTGTAGACATCTGCTAGATCTATTTGATTCATAACATCTGTTAATTCCATTATTTATCTGCTTAGTTTTTGTCTGGATGATCCAATTATTGATGAGAGTGGGGTGTTAAAGTCTTCTAATATTAGAGAGAAAGAAAAAAAAAACATAAAGGCTTTGCTGGTATGAGACTTTTTGTTTTTGTAAGTGTAGTTAACCTCCTTAGGTTATTTCCTGATATAGGGCTAGATTTGTAGATAGATACTGTTTAAATTTGACATTGTCATGAAATATTTTGTTTGCTCCATCTCCAGTGATTGAAATTTTGCCGGTATACTAATGTGGCCTGGAATTCAGGGACTTTTTGCATCTGTAAGAGACTGCCGTCCTGGCTTCTAGAGTCTCCATTAAGAAATCAGGTATAATTCTAATAGGTCTTACTTTATATGTTTCTTTGTCTTTTTCCTTTGCAGCTTTTAATATTCTTTCTTTGTCCTGTGTGGTTAGTGTTTATCATTATGTTGTTTAGGGACAATCTCTTTTTTTCCAATCTATTTAATGTACTGTCAGCTTCCTGTATCTCTATAGATGTGTTCTTCTTTATATTAGAATTTTTTCTATTATTTTGTTTAATATATTTTCTGGATTTTTGAGTGAAGACTCTTCTCCTATTACTATTATTTTTAGGTTTAGTCTTTTCATAATGTGACAAATATTCTAGATGTTTTATGTTCAGAATTTTCCAGATTTATTGTTATCTTTGACTGATAAATCTATTTCTTCTCTCATATCTTCATGTTGGAAGCACTGGTGTCTGGTCAGAGATTGCAGTATTATCATGACCTGGCAGCTTTTTACTAAACCATAGTGACATGGATCCTCCATTTCTCCCTAGAGGAACTTCCAGCTCTCTACCTTTCCTTAACTGGAGAATGTCCCTGGGCCCTGAGGACTGATCTTCTCTGAAAGCTGTCACTCAGCCAGATGCTTGATTTAACTTTAATATGATCCTTTGCTTATCCCTGCTAGAAGACTTGTGCTAGAGGCTCTGCTATAAGATTCTACCATCTAGTCATCACTGTGGGAGTTTTCCTCATAAGTCCTATCCCCTTGCTCATATAGACTCTTCTCCTCTGCTCTCAGCTGGACTAGGAGCTCAGCCCAGTGTTCAACTATGTGTCTCTGCTTCAACCTCTATCCATTGTTGGATGTAAGTTCTGTGACAACACTTGGGGTTGGGGAGGAGGGAGGAATTGGGAAGGGGAAGGGAGGGAGAGCAAGGGGATACATAAAAAACTTTATTGTCTAAAAATAAATAAATATAAATAAATAAAAACTCTAGACTTAGTAAACTTTGAAATTCACATTATTCTTAAACACAGGATACATTCATTAAAAATGTTCTATCAAAAAATAAGTTCTCAGTTATTTCTAAAACTAATAAATTAAAAAAAAAAAGATCCTACTATCACAAAGGGAAGCCTTGTGATAGGAATGTTCCACTTAATGCAAATTAGGGTTTTTTGCTATGCTCCTAAAACCTTTATATTTCTTATACTGTGCAATAAAATTGAGCCAATTCAAAGAAGTCTGTCTTCCATAGGGCTTTCTGTGTTATGTTTATGGGCTACAAAAGGCTCATTCTCATCACTCTGTCCCTTCTCTTTGTGGACTAATTACCACAGATCTCAAAGACAAAGGGGACCCCCCACATCTTCAATGCCTGATATTCTCTCTTCCATCTTCTGTATTCTGTTCATGATGGTTGTGTCTGTACTTCCTGTTCACTTACCCAGAGTTTACATTTTCAGAAACCCCTTGGTTTATGTTTTCTTTATTGCTTCTGTTTTGATAGGCATTGTCTTGAATGTCACCTTCATCTGCTTGTTTGTATTTGTCTTCTTCACTTTCTTGGCATTTTTAACTGATTTTATCCATTTTTAATTTTTTGTCTCTATTTCTTTCACTTCCTTTTTGAGTACCTCTATCATCAGCACAAGGACATGTTCTTGTGCTTTATCTGAGTTGGAATATTTAGGTGTTTCTGTTGTAAGTTAGCAATGCTCTTGGGGTGCTAGGTTGTCCTTTCTGTGTTGATTATGTTCTTACACTGACAGTTACTCATCTGGGACTGGAATGGCTATAGGTCTAGATGTTGATTGCTGAATTTATCTTTGTTGAATAAGCTTTTTTTTCTGAGGTTTTTGTTTCCTCTTAGTTCTCGTGGACTTTGTGACTATCTGACTGATATCAATAGAGACTGTTAAAATCTGAATTTCTGAGGAAATATCTTATTTTCTCCACTTATATTGATTGAAAGTTGGCCGAATATACTAGTTTGAGAGTGTGAAGCACATCTGTTCATGTCCTTCTGGCTTTTAAAGCTTTTGTTGAGAAGTTAGATGTAAATCTAATAGGTAATCTAGTAATAATAGGTAATCTAATAATCTGCCTTTATATGTTACTTGGTCTTTTTTCTTTGCAACTTTTAATACTCCTTTTTTTGTTCTGTGTCTGGATGTTCAGTTTTTTGATAATTATGTGCCAAGGATACTTGCTTTCTGGTGCTTTGTGTTCTCTGCTTCTTGTATGTTTATAGGCATTTTCTTCTTTAAGGTAGGAAAATTTTCTTCTATTATTGTGGTGAAAATGTTTTCTGGGTTTTCCAACTGGATTTCTTATTCTTCTTTCTCCATTCCCATTATAAGTTTGGTGTTTTTATAATGTCCCAGTTTTCCTGGATATTTTGTGTCTTGAGATTTTAACATTTTCTTTGACTGGTGTTGTAAAGGGTTCTGGCCCAGACTTTCCAGGTTGGGACCAAAGGTTTAGTCTCACTCTCAGCCTGGCTTTCCCTCAAATGATCACACATAGGCATGTAATATTTGTATAGCTGATTGAGAAAGAGCCCAGGCATATAACTTGCTATCTCCTTATCTGAACTCAATGCATCATGTTCAGCCATGCAGCTTGGTACCTTTTCTCAGAGCAGCATTTCCTCTGCATCTCACCACAGCTCTGGTGACTCTGGCATTTTTCTTTCTGGTCTTCCTGTACTCAGAGTTTTCTTAGCCTTGTAGCTACACCCACATATCCTCTTTGCCTTTGGCCAATCAGCTTTTTATTAAGCCTGTAGGAAGGGCACATATTGAAAATATTACCAGCATAATCTTACTACAGACTGGTGTATCCATTTTTTCAATCTTCAATGCCTGGGATTTTATCTTTAATTTCTTGTATATTATTGGTAAACTTGTATTTGTAGTTCCTATTTACATTTTAGATATATGCATCTAAAATTTTTAATTTCTAGAATTTTCATAGTTTGTGTTTACTGCATCTATTTTTATTTTCAGGTCTTGAGTAGTTTTCTTAAATTTCTTCAACTCTTTGTTTATCCTTGGCCTTCTATGAAGAATATTCATTTTCTCCCATGATTGGGTTGTATATTCTTGGCTTTCTTTTACAGGTTTATTCATTTCCTCCAATTGTTTGTTTGTCTTCTTCCTGGATTTCTTTAAGGGATTTATTCATGTACTCTTTATTTTATTTTATTTTATTTTATTAAGAATAATGTCAAATTTTCTATCCATGTATATCCTTATTCAAAGTCCCTTCCCCCTCCAACCCCCTACAGTCACTCTCTTTTCTCCACATTTCCCCATCTCTTCCCCAGCAATTTCAGGAGGTCCCAAGGTCCCAATATTGCTCAGTTCAACATCCACTCCAGGAAGATCCAGTTTCCTTACTCAAACAGCAAGAATGAGTCAGGTGTTTCTCTAGAGGGAGTGGGTTCCAAGGTGTCAGTCCAAGGTGGTTCAGATCCCAAGCTATTCAGTGGTTGTGGTTTGCAACTTGGACATGCTTTGTTTTTTGATTTTTTGTGGAGAGTACACTAATGAATGAGGACATCACCTGCTTTTCTTTCTGAGTTTGAGATAGCGAGCTCAGGAGGATATTCTCCAAATCCATCCACTTGCCTGCAAATTTTAGGATATCATTTTTTTCTTACTGCTGATTAGTACCTCATTGTGTAGATGTACCACAGTTTGTTAATACATTCTTCAGTTGAGGGGCATCTAGGTTATTTCCAGGTTCTTGCTATTACAAATAATGCTGCTATGAACATAGGTGAGCTAATGCCTTTGGAGTGTGAATGTGCATCTTTAGGGTACACACCAAGAAGTGGTATTGCTTGATCCTTGGGTAGAGTGGCTTGCACTCCCACCAACAATGAAGGAGTGTTCCCCTTGATCTGCAACCTGCCCAGCATAGGCTGTCACCTGTGCCTTTTATCTTAGTCACTATGACAGGTGTCAGGTGGTATCTCAAAGTTGTTTTGATTTGCATTTCTCTGATGGCTAATAAAGTTGATCACTTTTTCAAATGTCTTTCAGCCATTTGTAATTCTTCTGCTAAGAATTCCCTTTTTAGTTCTCTTTTGATTGGGTTATTCTAGGTTTTGGGCTCTAGTTTCTTGAGTTCTTTATATATATCTTTATATATATATAAAGATCAGTTCTCTATTACCTGTAGAGTTGGTGAACTCTTTTCTCATTTTGTAGGCAGTCATGTTGTCCTATTGACTGTGTTCTTGGCTTTACAGAAGCTTCTCAGTTTCAGGAGGTACCACTTATTTATTGTTGTTCTTTGTGTCTGTGCCACTGGTGTTATATTTAGGAAGTGGTCATCTGTGCCAATTTGTTGCAAGGTATTTCCCACTTTCTTTTCTATCAAGTTCAGAGTGGCTGGGTTTATGCTGAGGTTTTTGATTGACTTGGATTTGAGTTTTGTGCAGGGTAACAGGCTTGGATCTATTTTCATTTTTCTACACACTAGCATCCAGCTATGCCAACAACATTTGTTAAAGATACTATCTTTTCTCCATTGAATATTTTGGGCCTCTTTCTTGAAGATCAGGTGTTCATAGGTTTTTGGGTTAATGCCTGGATCCTCAATCGATTCCCTTGATCCATAAATCTGTTTGTATGCCAGTACCAGGCTGTTTTTTATTACTGTAGCTCCATAGTATAACTTGAAGTTGGGGATGATGATACCTCCTGAGGTATTTTGTTGAGCAATTTTTTTTTTGGCCAATCCTGGCTTTCCTTTTATTCCAAATGAAACTGAGTATTGTTCTTTCAAGGTCCGTAAAATATTGAGTTGGGCTTTGATAGGCAGTACATTGAATCTTTAGATTACTTTTGGTAGAATTGTCATTTTTACTATGTTGATCTTCCCTATCAAGAAACATGGGAGATCTTTCCATTTTCTGTTATCCACTTCAATTTCTTTCTTCAGTGACTTAAAATTTTTGTCAAACAGATCTTTTACTTCTTTGGTTATAGTTACTCCAAGATATTTAATGATATTTGCAGCAATTATAAAGGGTGATGTTTCCCTTATTTCTTTTTCAGCCCTTTTACTTTTAGTGTATAGAAGGGCTATTGATTTCTTTGAGTTAATCTTGTATCCTTCTACATTGCTAAAAGTGTTTATCAGCTGTAGAAGTTCCCAGGGAGAATTTTGTGGGTCACTTATTTATACAATCATATTATCTGCAAATATAGTTTCACTTCTTCTTTTCCAATTTTTATCCCCTTATTCTTCCCTCACTTTCTTATTGCATTAGCTAAAACTTTGAGAACTATGTTGAATAGATAAGAGGAGAGAGGACATCCTTGTCTAGTTCCTGATTTTAGTGGGATTGCTTTCAGTTTTTCTCCATTACATTTGATGTTTGTTGTTGGCTTCTTGAAAATTGCCTTTATTATAATTATATATTTTCCCTGTGTTCCTGATCCCTCCAGAGCTTTTATCATAAAGGAATGTTGGATTTTGTCAAAGGCTTTTTCAGCATCTAAGGATATGCTGTTATTTTCCTTTAGTGTGTTTATACGATGGATGACATTTATGGATTTTGATATATTCAACCATCCCTGCATTTCTGGGATGAAGCCACTTGATCATGGTAGATGATACTTTTTATATATTATTGTATACAGTGTACCGAAATTTTGTTGAGAATTTTAGCATCAATATTCATGAAGAATATTGGTCTATAATTTTCCTTCCTTGAAGTGTCTTAGAGTGGCTTAAGTATTAGGATAATTGTTGCCTCATCAATGGAATTTGGCAATATTACTTCAGTTTAAACGGTATGAAATAGTTTGAGGAGTAATGGTAGTTATTCTTCTTTGAATGTCTCGTAGAATTCTGCACTGAAACCATCTGGACCTGGCCGTTTTTACTTGGGAGTTTTTTTTTAATGATAGCTTCAATTTCCTTTAGGGTTATAGGTCTGTTTAGGTAATTAATCTGGTCTTCATTTAATTTTCATAAGTGGTACCTGTCCAAAAAGCTGTCCATTTCTTCTAGGTTTTTCATTGTTGTGTATTACAGATTTTTCAAAGTATGATCTGATAATTCTCTGGATTTGCTGGGCATCTGTTGTTATGACTCCTTTTCATTTCTGATTTTGTTGATTTGGATAGTCTATCCATGCTTTTGGTGAGTTTGGATAGGGGCTTATCTGTCTTGTTGACTTTCTCAAAGAACTTACTCTTTGATGTATTGAATCTTTGTATTGTTCTTTTTGTTTCAATTATATTGACTTCAGCTTTAAGATTGTTTATTTTCTGTCATCTACTAATTGTTCTAAGGGTTTCAGCTGAGCTGTAAGTTCTCTAGTGTGTGATTTCTCTAGGCTTTTTTTTTTATAGGCATCTAGTGCTACGAATTTTCCTCTTAAGACTGCTTTCATTGTGTCCCACATGTTTGGGTACATTGTGGATTCATTTTCATTAAATTCTAGGAAGACTTTGATTTCTTTCTTAATTTCTTCCTTGACCCAGAAGTGGTTCAGCTGAGTGATGCTTAGTTTCCATAAGTTGGTAGGCTTTTTGTGATTTTTGATGTTGTTGAACTCTAACTTTCGGGATTATTTCCATTTTTTTTTTTGTATCTGTTGATATTTGCTTTATGACCATTTATGTGCTCAGTTTTTGAGAAAGTTCCATGAGGATGTGAGAAATATGTGCATTTCTTTGCCTTTGGGTGGAAGCTTCTATAAATATCTATTAAATCCATTTGCATCATAACCTCTGTTAGACTCCTTATTTCTTTATTGAGTCTCTGTATGGTTGACCTATCCACTGGTGAAAGTGGAGTTTAGAAGTCTCCCAATATTAGGGTATGAGAATTGATGTGGGATTTGAGCTTTAGCAGTTTTTCTTTTACGTAGGTAGGTGCCCTTAAATTAGGGTCATAGATATTTAGGATTGAAATCTCCTTTTGTCCAGTTTTTTCTGCAATGAATACTTTTCTTGGTCCCTTTTAACTGATTTTATCTTCAAGTCTACTTTGTTAGATATTAGGATGCAACACCAGCTTGTTTCTTAGGGTTATTTGATTAGAATATTTTTTCCAACCCTTTACTGAGACTGTGTCTGTCTTTGTGGTTGAGGTTGTTTCTTGTATGCAGCAGAAGTATGGCTACTGTTTTTGTATCCATATTTTAGTATATGTTTTTTTATAAGTGAGTTGAGTCCATTGATATTAAAGGATATTAGTGACCACTGATAGATATTCCTGCTATTTTTGGTGGTAGCTTGTATATAATTCCTTTCTCTGGGCTTTTCTTCTGTGAGATTATTGAATGTTTATGGTTTCATGGGTGTATCTGGGATCCTAAGTTGGAGTTATCCCTGTAATGCTTTCTGAAGGGCCGGATTTGTAGATAGGTATTGTTTAAGTCTGACTTTGTCATGAAATATCTTCTTTACTCCATCTATGGTGATTGATAATTTTGCTGGGTATAATTTTGCTCAGTTTGTTAGGTTGGCAGCCATGTTCTTTAAGTGTCCATTTAACTTCTGTACAAACCCTTTTTGCTTTCATCCTTTCCATTGAATAGTCATGTGTAATTCTGATGAGTGTGCCTTCATAAGTAAGTTGGCCCTTTTCATTTGCAACTCTTAATTTTTTTTTTGTTCCGTATGTTTTGTGGCTTGATTATTATGTGAGAAACATACTTTTTTAGGGGGTCACATCTATTTGGTATTCTGTAAGCTTCTTATGTCTTTATAGGCATTTCCTTCTTTAAGTTAGGATAGTTTCTTCTACAATTTTATTGATTATATCATCTGTCACTTTGAGCTAGTATTCTTCTTAGTCTTCTATTTCTATTATTCTCAAGTTAATTCATTTCATAGTGTCCTAGATTTCCTGAACATCTTGTGTTTTGGCTTTTTTGGTTTTAGTATTATCTTTGAGTGATGTATCTATTTCTGCTACTGAGTCTTCTACTCCAGAGATTCTCTCCTCCATCTCTTGGATTCTGTTGGTTATCCTTGTATCTGTAGTTCCAGGTCTTTGCTTCAGATTTTCTATTTGCATCTTTGCCTTATTTTGTGCCTTTTTATTGCTTCTATTTCAGGTTTTAGTTCCTGGAATGTTTCTTTCCAGTTCTTGGTTTACATTTTCTTGGTTTTCTTTCAAAGATATGCTCATCTCTTCCAATTTTTTGTTTGTATCTTCTTCTATTTCTTTAAGGACATTTTTTATATCTTCCTTGAAGGCTTCAATAATCTTCATAAAGGTGTTTTTGGTGTTGTTTTCTTCTGTTTTCTCTTCATTGCTCTGTTCAGGTCTTGTACAACCATCATTTTTTTCTGGTGTTGCCTTGTTGTTCTTTATATTTTTATATGCATTTTTGCACTGGCATCTGCCCATGGCTTCAGTGGTTCATGATTAGACTGTTCCTAGCCAGTTGTGGCAAGAGGGCTTGTGTGTTTCCTGTCTCCTCTGAGCAAGGGGTCTGCTCTATCTCTGACTCTGCTCTGGATATTTGTCTGAATTTCAAATCCTCAGTCCTTCTCTGATGAAGCAGTTCACCTTTTATGTGGGGCGTGGTTGTGGAAGGTCCCCTCTTTTAGGTGTGACCAGAAGAGCCCCTCAGAACCAAACCCTAGTCGTGCCTGCTAAGGAGAGTTTGAGATCAGACTCTACAGACAGACCCTGGTTCTGGAGAGTGACTTTCTGAATGGGTGATCAGGTGCAGGAAGCTGCTCACCTCTAGATAGGGTCTAAATTTCAAAGTCATCATTGCTCTGTTGAAGCAGTTGGAGACAGGGCAGACCGTGCAAGGTTCCCTCTTTTAGGTGTGACTGGAAAAGACCCTCACAGTCAAACCCTAGTCTTGTGTGCTAAGGAGAGTCTAATATCCTACTCTAGGTATGGACCCTGGTCCTGGAGAGCAACTTTCTGGATAGGTGATCAATTGCCAGAACCTGATCATCTGTCTATTCATGTCCTCTTAATGACCGCTATTATCTTCATAAAGTTCATTTATGGTCCTTTCTATTTGTTTCATCAATATTGAGATATTTAGGCCCTACTGTGTTAATATAGCTGGGCTGTGGTAGAGACATATTGTCATGGTTATAATTGATTATATTCTTAAGCTAACATGTAGCTATCTAAGTTTGAGTTGATGATTGATCTAGTTGTTGATTTCTGGGTTTGTCTTTGTTGGGTATATATATTTTGTTCCTTTGTTTCTATTTTCTCTCTGATTTTATAGAGTGTGCTGTCTAAGTGTTGCCTGTTTTACCAAACTACTCAGCTGTTGTGTTCAGGAGGAATGCTTGCTAGTTTGAGAGGTTGTGGAAAAGAAGGCCAGGGAGAGATAGTCTGTTGCAGTACTATGAGTGATCTCTAGGATTGGGTCTAAGGGAACATAAAGAATGCACAATGTCAAAAAGTACAGGATACCAGGCTACCTGATTATCTGACATGTGGTTGAACAGGATTTTTTGCTTGAGCTGGAAGATGGAGCATAGCTATGAATTGGGGGATGCTGGAAAAAATGTCTGTAGGATTCACAGAAGGAATTGACAGGGGTAATGGGAGGCTGTAGTTGTTGTTCTGTTATGGCACTAGGGGTAAAATTTATGTCTGAAGGGAGTAGAGAGATTGAAGACGGTTTACGGGGAGCCACCTGGTCTTCTGGCAGTTACAGCCTATTGAGCTTTGAAGTTCTAAAAATACTTAGTTAGTTCTGTGTCTTTCTGTCTTTCTATCCCTCTCCATTTCATTCTCTTTTTGCTTCCTACCTTGAATATCACCATATAAGCTCTCAGTTGCTGCTCCAGAACAATGCTTGCTTACTTTCTGCCATGATGGTCATTGACGATAACCCTCTGAAACTGTAAGACAATATAAATTATTTCTTGTATAAATTTCTTTGGTTATGGTTTCTTATCACAGCAATAGAAAACTAAGACAAAAGACATTGAATATTCAAGTTATTCTGTTATAACCAGTGCTATGATATGTGAAATTAAAAAAGTAGGGAATGCATTACTGTGATACAATACACTTCATATGCACACTCAAGAACATACATACACACATTCACACACACACAAACATATATTTTTGATTGATTCAAGAGAAGTGACAAATCACAGAGTTTCTAACAGCATAAGAATATAAAATACTAAAGCCCCAAATTCTTGATTTGTAATTTTCCGGAAAAGGAGATTCATAATTTCCTATTCTATGAATAAGGAGTTA
The DNA here is from genome assembly GCA_004025045.1 of Sigmodon hispidus. Lineage (NCBI taxonomy): Eukaryota > Metazoa > Chordata > Mammalia > Rodentia > Cricetidae > Sigmodon > Sigmodon hispidus. Next base: position 88,214 of record PVIH01003174.1, on the reverse strand, counting down.
ATGTTGTGATAGAGACTAACTTCATTACAAATAACTTCAAGTGCTTTTATAACATAATCAAAAATTGGAAAGAGTGATGAAAGAATCTTTGATTCATTAGACTCTATAAATATCAACCCTTTGATAGATGTAGAAGAATTTGTAATAAGGAATTTTAGAGAAAATATATATCATATGGTAGCTGAAAGGTATGATTCTAAAGACACTTTGTTTTTTTTTGTTTTTTTTTTTTTGTTTTTTTTTTTTTCTTTATTCACTTGCTGCTAAGTCCCTCTGTGATTCCAGGCATGGTTTTAATAGTTGATCCTCCTACAGCAGCAATAGGTTGAGATTCTAAATATGTGACACTGTATATGTCCCAAAGTATTTTCTTTAATTCAGTGTCATTAATCAGGCCCCATCATATTTCTGTAGCACTTAAGATCAACTAATATTGCCATTCTTTTTTATTTTTTTAATTTGCCATTTTTTACTTTGATTTCAGTTTCTTTTTTCCTTTTTTAATTATGAATAAAGTTTCATTGTTTATCCTTGTATACCCTTGTTCAAATTCCCTTTCCCCTCCTGCCCCTCCCCATCACTCTATCTTTTCCCCATCTCCTTATCTCTTCCCCAGCAAGGGCAGGAGGTCCCAAGGTTTGCAGAATGGGAAAGTTTTGCTTTTTGTTTAAATTCCACTAAAAAGTGAGTATATCCCCTGCTTATCTTTCTGGGTTTGTGATACCTCACTCAGGAGGATATTCTCCAAATCCATCCATTTGCCTGCGAATTTTAGGATATCATTTTTTTCTTACAGCTGAGTAATATTCCATTGTGTAGATATACCACAGTTTGCTAATCCATTATTCACTTGAGGGACATCTAGGTTGTTTCCAATTTCTTGCTATTACAAATAATGATGCTATGAACATAATTAAGATGAAGCAATTGAAGTGCGCATGTGTATGCCTAGTAGTGGTATTGCTGGATCCTTGGGGAGATTGATTCCCAGTTTTCTGAGAAACCAACATACTGCCTTCCAGAGAGGCTGAACAAGTTTACAATCCCAGCAATAATCGAAGAATGTTCCCCTTGCTCTGCAACCTCTCCAGCATAGGCTTTTATCTGTGTCTTTTATCTTAGCCAATCTGACAGGTGTAAGCTGGTTACTCAGAGTTATTTTGATTTGCATTTCTCTTATGGATAAAGATGTTGAGCACGTTTTCAAGTGCCTTTCAGCCATTTGTAATTCTTCTGGTGAGAATTCTCTTTTTCATTCTGAGCCCCATTTTTTGATTGGGTTATTCAAGGTTTTGAGCTCTAGTTTTTTGAATTCTCTATATATTTTAGAGATCAGTACTCCTATCACTTGTAGTGTTAGTGAAAATCTTTTCCCATTCTGTAGACTGTCATTTTATCCTATTGATTGTGTCCTTGGCATTACAGAAGCTTCTCAATTTCAGGAGGTCCCACTTATTGATTGTTGTTCTTAGAGTCTGTGCTACTGGTGTTATATTTAGGAAGTGGTCACCTGTGCCAATTTGTTGGAGGGTATTTTCCACTTTCTTTTCTAGTAAGTTCAGAGTGGCTGGGTTTATGTACAGGTCTTTGATCCACCTGGATTTGAGTTTTTTTCAGGGTGACAGGCTTGGATTTATTTGCATTTTTCTACACACTACCTTCCAACACCATTTGTTAAAGATACTATATTTTTTTCCTTTGAATATTTTGTGCCTATTTGTCGAAGATCAGGTGATCATAGGTTTTTGGGTTAATGCTCAGATCCTCAATTTGATTCCATTTCCTTTTTTAGGTCTTTTATCTTTAGTGCATAGGAGGACTACTGAATTCTTTGAGTTAATCTTGTATCCTTCTACATTGCTCTAGGTGTTTATCAGCTGTAGAAGTTCCCTGGTAGAATTTTGTGGATCACTTTTGTATGCAATCCTATCATCTGCAAACAGAGTTAGCTTAACTTCTTCTTTTCCAGTTTGTAACCCCTTAATCTCCTTTCATTCTCCTATTGCTTTAGCTAAAACTTTGAGAACTATAATAGATAAGGGGAGAGTGGACAGCCTTGTCTATTTTCTGATTTTATGGGGACTGCTTTGATTATTTCTCCATTTAGCTTGATGTTGGCTTTCAGCTCTTTGTAAATACTCTTTATTATATTTTGATATTTTGCCTGTATTTCTGATCTCCCCAGAACTTTTATCATAAAAAAGTGTTGGATTTTGACCAAGGCTTTTTCACTGTCTAAGGATATGATCATTTAGTTTTTTTTTTTTTTTTAGTTTGTTTATATGATGGTGGCATTTATGGTTTTTCATATGTTGAACCATGCCTCCATTTCTGGGATGAAACCTACTTGATCATGGTGAATGTAATTTTTTATACATTGTTGTGTTTGGTTTGCCAGAATTTTATTGAGAATTTTTACAACAATATTCAGTGGGGTAATTGGTCTGTAATTCTCTTTGTTGAGCCTTTGAGTGGTTTGGGTATTGGTGTAATTGTGTTCTCACCAAAAGATTTTGGCTCCCAGTTTTCTGAGAATCTGCCATACTGCATTACAGATTGGCTGAAAGAGTTTATACTCCCACCAACAATGGAGGAGTGTTCTCCTTGCTCCACAATCTCTTAAGCATAGGATGTCATCTGTGTTTTTTATTTTAGTCAATCTGACAGGTATAAGGTGGTATCTCAAAGTTGTTTTGATTTGCATTTCTCTGATGGTTAAAGATGTTGAGCACTTTTTCAAGTGCCTTTCAGTCATTTGTAATTCTGTTGAGAACTCTCTTTTTAGATCTGAAACCCATTTTTTCACTGTGTTATTCAAGGTAATAGACTCCAATATCTTGAGTTCTCCATATACTTATAGTTCAGTCTATCAAGAACCTTGAAACAACCTAGATGATCCTCAGATGAAGAATGGATTAACAAACTGTGTTACACCTACACAATGGAATACTGCTCAGCAGTTAGAAAAAATGATATCCTAAAATTTGCAGGCAAATTGATGGATTTGGAGAGTATCCTCCTGAGCAAGGTATCACCAAACCAGAAAGATAAGCATGAGATGTAATCACTCATTAGTGGCCTTTAAACAAAAAGCAAAGCTTGTCCAAGTTGCACACCACAACCACTGAACAGCTTGGGTTCTGAAACACCTTGGGCCTGCACCTTGGAGCCTATTTCCTCCACATGAATACCTGACCAAGTCTTGATTTTGGGGTGAGGAAAGCAAATCTGCTGGGTGTGTATGCTGAACAAAGCCACAATGGGACCTTGGGAACTTGGGACCTCCTGTGCTGCTGGAGAGGAGATAAGTGATGGGGAGAAGAGAGAGTGACTTAGATGGGTGAGAGGGGGAAGGAAGTTTGAACACAGAGATAGATACATGGATAATAATATGACTTTATTCATAATATAATGGAGTATTGCATTACTCCTTCAGTTTCTACTGTGTATAACAGTTTGGGGAGTATTGGTAGTTGTTCTTCTTTGAATGTCTGATAGAATTTTGACCTGAAACCACCTGGACTTGGTCTTCTTTACTTGTGAGACTTTTAGTGACAGCATCAATTTCCTTTGGAGTTATAGGTTTTTAGGTATTTAATTTTATCTTGATTTAATTCTGGTAAGTGGTACCTGTCAAGAAGCAGTCAATTTCTCTCTAGGTTTTCTAATTTTTTTGTGGAGCTACATTTTCAAGGTGTGACATGATAATTCTCTGTATTTCCTGGGGGTCTGTTGTTTCGTCTCTCTTTTTATTTCTGATTTTGTTCATTTGGGTACTCTCTTTCTGCTTTTGGATTAGTTTGGATAAGGGTTTATCTATCTTGTTGACTTCCTCAAAGAACTAACTCTTAGATTCATTGATTCTTTGTGTTGTTATTTTTGTTTCAATTGTATTGTTTTCAGCTTTAAGTTTGTATATTTTCTTCCATCTACTCCTTCTAGGTGAGTTTTCTTCTAATTGTTCTAAAACTTTCAGCTGAGCTGTTAGTTCTCTAGTGTGAGATTACTCTAGGCATTTCATATAGGCATATATTGCTATGAATTTTCCTCTTAAGACTACTTTCATTGTGTCCCGTAAGTCTTGGTATGTTGTAGATTCATTTTCATTAAATTCTAGGAAGACTTTGATTTCTTTCTTAATTTCTTCCTTGACCCAGGCGTGGTTTGGCTGAGTGATGCTTAGTTCCCATGTGTTGGTAGGCTTTCTATGATTTTTGATGTTGTTGAACTCTAACTTTAGGCCCTGTTGTTCTGATATGATACAAGGGATTATTTCTATTTTTGTAGCTATTGATATTTGTTTTATGACCAATTATGTTGTCAATTTTAGAGAAAGTTCCATTTGGTGCCGAGAAATATTTATATTCCTTTGAGTTTGGGTGGAAGCTTTTGTAAATATCTACTAAATCCATTTGCATCATAACCTCTATTCGATTCCTTATTTCTCTATTGAGTACCTTTCTGGTTGACCTATCCAGGGGTGAAAGCAGGGTATTGACGTCTCCCACTATTTGGGTGTGAGAATTGATTTGGGATTTGAGCATTAGTATTTTTCTTAACATAGATAGGTGCCCTTATATTAGTGGCATAATCATTCAGGATTGAAATCTCATCTTGATCAATTTTTCTTGAGATAAATAAAATATATCCATTCTGGTCTCCTTTGGTTGATTTTAGTTTAAAGACTACTTTGTTAGATATTAAGATGGGAACATCGGCTTGTTTCTTGGTGCTATTTTATTAGAAAATCTTTTCCCTACCCCTTACTTTTAGCCTGTGTCTGTTTTTAAGGTTGAGGTGTGTTTCTTGTATGCAATAGAAGAATGGCTTCTGTTTTGGTAGTCATCGTGCTAGTGTATGTCTTTTTACAGGTAAATTGAGTTCATTGTTATTAAGGGATATTATTGACTACTGAATGATATTACCTGTTATTTTTGGTGGTAGCTTGTATATATTTTCTTTCTCTGGGCTTTCCTTCTGTGGGATTATTGATTGATTGTGATTTCATTGGTGTATTTGGGAATTCTTAAATCAGCAATTTTCCCTCTAATGCTTTCTGCAGGGCCAGATTAGTAGATAGTTATTGCATAAGTCTGACTTTGTCATGAAATATCTTGTTTACTCCATGTATGGTCATTGAGAGTTTTGCTGGGAATAGGATTCTAGGGTGGTAGTCATGCTCTCTTAGTGTTTGTATAACTTCTCACCAGGACCTTCTTACTTTCATTGTTTCCTTTGAAAAGTCAGGAGTTATTCTGATGGGTCTGACTTTATAGGTAAGTTGGCCGTTTTCTTTTGCAGCTCTTTGCTTTGTGTGTTTTGTGGCTTGGTTATTATGTGGAGAGTGGACTTTTTTGAGGGGTCAATTCTATTTTGTATTCTGTAAGCATCTAGTATCTTTATAGGCATTTTCTTCTTTAGGTTGGGAAAGATTTCTTCTATGACTTTATTGAATACATTATCTGTGCCTTTGAGCTGGTATTCTCCTTCTTCTATTCCTAATATTCTCAGGTTAGGTCTTTTCATGGTGTTCCAAATTTCCTGAACTTTTTGTGTTATAGCTTTTTTTGTTTTAGTGTTTTCTGTAACTGATGTATCTATTTCCACTCTTGAGTCTTCCACTCCAGAGATTCTCTCTTCCATTTCTTAGATTCTTTTGGTATGCTTGTATCTGTAGTTCCCGCTCTTTTCTTCAGATTTTGTTTCCTCCTTTGCCTCATTTTGTGCCTTTTTTAATTGCTTTTTTTTTCAGTTTTTAGTTCCTGAAATGGTTCTTTAATTTTTTTGTGTTTCCTTTTCTTGGTTTTTATTGTTTTATTTTATGAATTTGTTCATCTCTTCCAATTTTTGTTTGTATTTTCTATTTTTTAAGGGAATTTTTTATATCCTCTTTTAGGGCTTCTATAATCTTCATAAAGGTGTTTTCACTGTTGTTTCTTTCCTTTTCCTAATCTTTCCTCTGTTCATGTCTTGGTGTTGTAGAACTACCATTTTCTTCTGGTGTTGCCTTGTTGTTCTTTATATTGTTACAGGTATTTTTTCACTGGCATCTGCCAATGTATTCAGTGGTTTACACTTAGGTAGCTCCTAGTCAGTTTTGACTAGAGGGCTTGTGTGTCTCCTATCTGCTCTGAACATGGCATCTGCACAATCTCTGACTCCTCTCTGGACATGGGTCTGAGTTTCAAAGTTGTCAGTCCATCTCTGATGATGCAGTTTGCCTTGGAGTGGGGCCCAGCTGTGCAAGGTACCTTCTATTAGGGGTTGTAAGAGAAGGCCCCTCACAGCGAAAGCCTAGGGCCATTCTGCTAGTAAGAGTCTGATGTCAGATCCTTAGGTGTGAACTTACCCTGAAGAGGGTTTCTCTGGACTGCTGGCCCAGGCGCTGGAAAATGTTTGTCTCTGATTTAACTTAGGACAAGGGTCTGAGTTTCAAAGGCATCAGTCCAACTCTAATTTGTCATTTTTTAACATAATACTATATTTAAATGAACATTGTCAGAATTTATATAATTTCTCTTTAATTCAATCTGTAAACATCTAAAAATTTATATAGCAGCTTTTATGTACATCTCACAGGACAAAGGTTGGGTGGATTAATTCAAATCCAACTGTGGTGACCACCTTTTGGACTTTTCAATCTTGTCTTTCCTGGGAGTTATTTTACTTGAGGCTTCTTTTCATAGATTCTTTTCAATTCAGTGTTGGCCTGTCTTGTAATTGGTGTAAATGGCTGTTGTTAGTCTCTGCCTTCTCTGGGCCTCTGAATTTATAATCTCAGAATAGACTGTTGTCTATTTGTGATTTCAATTTCTCTGATTTTTACCTATATCTTCTTCTGTAAATAAATGAGATTTTCTTTTTATGCCATTGTGGAAGGAGAGAGAGAGAGAGAGAGAGAGAGAGAGAGAGAGAGAGAGAGAGAGAGAGAGCAGAAAAATGCCATTGGAAAAGTATGGAAGACAGAGAACCACCTATCAAATTTGATTCTCCCTTCACCACATTTGGTCATCAGGGTAGGAACAAGTGCCCTAGCCTGATGTGCCATCTCACCAGTTCCTAAATTCATGTTTTAAAGTATCATTTACAACTCTGCTTTTACCTGTGTTATGTTTTTTTCCCAATTCAAAGAACTGACAAGGAATATCATAGATGAAAATTTGGGCATCGCCTTTTCCAACTATAGGCACTTTTAAAATACTAATTTATGAGGAAGGGTATCTTAATATTTAAAAAAATGGTAGCTGAGGAAGCTAGAAACGTATGCCTTGGGACCTACCTGACATCAGCACATTTCTGTCTCCTTTCTTGTAACTAACTCTATGCTTCAGCTTTGCCATATAACTTGCAATTATTACAATTACTTATTGGTGAAATAAGTATGACATGTGCAATTACAAAGGCATTAAATAAGATACAAATGAGCAAAACAGTGCCTTGTAGTTTGCAGTAATAATCACGTGTAATAAATAATTTCCAATTTCAGTGCCTTACAAGTTTATTTCTCAACTCTCTGGACTGGCAGTAATGCTGCTCTGATTGATGGAGTTTGGCTCTTGGTTATATGTATGCTCACATCTGCTCAACATGCTTCCTCATTCTGTGACCTGCAGCTACCCAGGGTATGTTCCTACAGCAGATGGCAGGAGCATAAATGAAGAAAGTGAACCACATAAACACTCTTAATGGCTCAGCAGCCTTGTCTTTAGGCATTCCATAGGCCAAGTCAGATCACATGACCAAGTCTTTCACTAGAATATAAAAAGGACTTTAAAATTTTTTTTTTGCAAGGCATGGGAAAATTACTTGGAGTTGAGATTTGTTATATAATATTACTACAGAAAAAGCAATATTGGGGCAGTAGGACCATGGGATTTCCTGCAGCCTGCCCAGGGATGCGATGGGGATTTGTGGAGAAGAAAGAATGACCTGATGTGGTGGAGAGGGAAGGGACCTTGAATAAGGATATACAAGGTTAGAATATGTGACTTCTTTGTTCATAATAATAATAATAATAATAATAATAAAAGTAAAAAAGAATTCATAACAATAACCCAATCTAATATAAAAATTACACTTAGTGGGTAACACAATACACCTTGCAATAAAATTTTCTAGTTCATTATGTAATTCATCCTTTTAAAAAAAATGTTAAAATTTAGGTGAAAGGCTTTCAGAATTCTATTTGGAATTTTTATATAATAATCCTTTTGCCGCTTTGAACTCTGTAATGTCTTTGAAAGTCATAAAGTTCTCAGTAATCACTTGGCTTCTGAGTACTGGTACATCCCTGCTGGTATTTTTTTTCTAGCTTTATTATCTATAACCCCTGGCCCCCATAAAAGAGAGGTACTGTATTTGTACCAGATCAGGCCTAAAATGACATTACACAATGATGATATTTTATACACTATGCATCATCTCATGTGATTTTTGCAACTTTGACTAGGAGCAAAAAGAGAATAAAGAAAGGACAGACTTATATATGTACATACTAGAACACTGGGATCAGGTAGGATCTACTAGTTTGATGGAGGTTATCTCCAACCCATAGCAAACTGGAACCACTGATTGTTTATTACTATTTATTGGCAGAAGGGGCTAGTCTCAGTAGGAATACTCTTGCTCAACAGGAATACTCTTGCTCAACAGCCTCAAATTGTAAACATTTGGAGGTCCGAGGCTATAGTTGCTAGTCATTGCAAAAGCTGCTCAGTTGTTAATTAACAATTGATGTGGGATGTCTTTCTGTATGCTGTGAATTATCATTGGATAATAAAGGAACTGTTTTTGTCTATGGCAAGGCATCTTAAGCAGGAAGGAAATCTGAGCACTATTAAAGGGAAAAGAGGACAGAGTTAGGGAGTGATGCGGCAAGCTGCTGCTGAGAGAGAAAGGTGTAAAAGTACAGGTAAGCCACAAGCCATGTGGCAAGACATAGATTAGTAGAAAATGGATTGAGTTAAGATGCAAGAGCTAGCTAACAAGAAGCCTGCATCATAGGCCAAATAGTTTGTAATTAATATTAGAATTTGTGTGATTATTTGGGACTGCTGGTCTATGTCACAGGGCCAGAAACTTCATACTACAAACACTAATATTTGGACTAATGAAAAAGCCTTTTGTTATTTGTCTTGAGGCTCTCAGTAGGTAAGGCTTTGACACTCCCATGCGGAATGAGGAGTATGTGTTCTTGAAATGACCATACATACCCAAGTCAAAAATAACAATTCACTCAAGACTTCCTCAACTCTATAACAACCCTATGACAACAAGTTTATTTTTCATGGGTATTAAATTAGCTTTCTGTGAAATCTTTATAGTTTAGAAGAAATTATGATATCATTATTACATATATATTGAGCAAAAGGGAATTGTGGTTCTTCAAAAGAAAATGGTCTCCAAAGGGTGTAGCACTTCTAGAGGGTGTGTTGTTGTTGGTTTAGGTGTGACCTTGTTAGAAAAAGTGTATTTCTGTGAGGATGGGCATTGAGGTCTACTAGTCTTATAGCTACACCTAGTGATGGCTGGCTGGAGCTCTGGGGAGCTCAATGAATAAAGAATAGCCACTGGGGAACTATCAGGAATAGGAGCTAGACCCTCCAAGGGTAGACAACTGTTGATTGACATTGGCAATATGTGGAGAACACCTAATCCAGTCTTAATATTAGGATGAGGAAATTGGACTTTCCTGGAGTGGATGGGCCGTGCTGAGCTGACCCACCTTGGGTCTTCTTGCCCTTTTAGGGGAAGGGATGAGGGAATAAGGAAGAGGGAGCCTGAAGACTGACTGGGAGAGATTGTGAGGAGGAAAGGGAGGGAGAGCAAGACAATATATCTATAAAAAAGACTATTTTATAAATAAATAAAAAATAAAATGCAAGCAATAAAGAAGACACAAAATGAGATAATTATGGAAACAGAAAATCTGATGAAACAAACTGGAACTACAAACGTAAGCATAACTAACAGAACAAAAGAAATGAAAGAGAGAATTTTTGGTGTAAAGATTCAAATAGATATGTCACTATCTATTTTCAATATTAAATAAATGAAAACACCAAGAAGGGCATATCATTGTGGTGATATGTTATATATTTAATAAAACCAATATGGAACGTCAAGAGATCAACCCCCTGTCAATCTAGGAGGATCAGAGAGTAATAACTCACAACATTAATCCCAGCATGGGGAAATTCCTGGAGTTATAACCTATACCTTTAATCTCAAAAGATTTGAGCTTAAGGCCATCTTGATTTTCAGAGGGAGTTCTAGGATCCCAGGCAGTCAGTGGTGGTGCCTTTATTCCCATAACCTCAGAGACAGAGATCTTCTGGGGTTTTGAGAGTTCAAGGCTAACTACCAAATAATAGTAGCCCACACCTTTAATCTTAACCTGGGTGTGATATACCTGGGCAAAGAATGTATTTAAGACAGACATAGAAAGACAGTTTAGACAACTGTCATCAATGGATAAGTCTGCCAGACAAAAATCATTAGAGAGAAATAAGGGATTTAGCAGATGGTGAGACCCATATGCACTCAATATATTTCCACCCAAACACAAAGGAATATACCTTTTTCTCAATACACCATGGAACTTTCTCTAAAATTGAACTCATATTCAGTCATAAAGTAAGCATAATAGATGCTGGTTTGATATGATACAAGGGGTTATTTCCATTTTTTTGTATGTATCAAACCATCATGGTCTAAAGTTAGAGGTCAACAAAAAAAAAATCAGAGAAAGCCTACAAATTTATGAAAACTGAACATCTCTCAATTGAAACACCTCTGGTTAAATAAGGAAGTAAAGAAAAAAATGAAATACTTTCTAGACTTCAATGAAAATGGATCTACAACATACTCAAATTTATGGGACATAATGAAAGCAGTGCTAAGTGGAAAATTCATAGTACTAGATACCTATAAGATAAACCTAGAGAAAAATCACCCATGAGACTTAACAGTACAGCTTAAAGCTTTAGAACAATTAGAAGCAAATTCAGGCAGAAGAAGGAGAAGGCAGAAAATAAACAACCTCAGGGCTGAAATCAATGAAAAGAAAACAATATAAAAATCAATAAATTAGAGAGTTGGTTCTTTGAGAAAGTTAACAAAATAGACAAACCCTTATCCAAACTAACCAAAGGCAGTATGTATGAGAGAAGAAGAGTATCCAAATTAACAGAATCAGAAATGAAAAAGGAGATAAAACAACAGACATCCAGGAAACCCAGAGAATCAATAGGTCATACTTTGAAAAGTGGTACTTCTCTAAATTGAAAAACCTAAAAGATATGGACAGCTTTCTGGAGAAATACCACTTGCTAAAATTAAATCAAGACCAGATAAATGACCTTAATAGACCTATAACCCCCAAAGAAATTGAAGTCGTTATTAAAAGACTTCCAAGCAAAAAAAAAAAAAAAAAAAAACAAAACAAAAAAAAAAAGCCCAGGGACAGATGGTTTCAGCACAAAATTCTACAATATTTTAAAGAACAACAATATTTCTCAAATTTTTCCACATAATAGAAACTGAAGGAACTTTGCCAAGCTTTTTTTGAGTCTGCAGTTACCCTGATAACCAAGCCACAGTAGGTGCAACACAGAATGAGAAAGACAGACCCATCTCCCTTATAGACACTGATACAAAAATACTCAATGAAACACTGTTAAGCCAAATTCATGAACATATAAAAAAAAGTCATCCACCATGATCAAGTAAGTTTCATCCTAGAGATGCAAGGATAGTTCAACATAAAAACAACTCTCAATGTTATCCATCACATAAACCACCTGAAAGAAAAAGAAATCACATGATCACTTTATTAGATGTTGAAAAAGCCTTTGACAAAATCTAATACTCCTTAATGATAAAAATCCTGGAGAGATCAGAAATACAAGTGAAATACCTAAACATAATAAAGCTAATATACAGCAAAGAGTCAGTCAACATCATACTAAATGGAAAGAAACTCAAAGCAATCCCACTAAAATTAGGAACAAGACAAGGCTCTTCTCATATGTATTTAATAACGTTCTCTGAGGCTTAGCTAAGACAAAGAGCAAATGAAATGAGATTAAGGGGATACAAATTGGAAAGAAAGTAGTCAGACTATCACTATTTGTACATGATATAGTAGTTTACATAAGTGACCCCCAAAACTCTAGCAGGGAACTCCTACAAGCAATAAACATCTTTAGTAATGTAACAAGCTATAAAATTAACATAAAAAGTCAATAGACTTCCAATACACAAATGATAAAAGAGATAAAATAATCAGGAAAATATCACTCTTTATAATAGCTAAAAATAGCATTAAGTATCTTTTGGTGACTCTGGCCAAAGAAATGACAGGCATATATGGCAAAAACTTTAAGTCAATGAAGAAAGCAATTAAAGAAGATATCAGAAATAGAAAGATCTCCCATGTTCCCACATAGGTTGAATCAGGATAGTAAAATTGACAAAATTACCAAAAATAATCTACAGATTCAACTCAATTGCCATCAAAATCCAAACACAATTTTGCATAGATCTTGAAAGAAAAATAATCAAATTTATATAGAATAGTAAGAAACCCAAGACTGCCAAAACAATCCTGTTCAATAATAGAACTACAGGAGGCATCACCATCCCTGACTTCAAACTAAACTATAGAGCTGTAGTAATAAAAACAGCATGGTACTGGCATAAAAACAGACTATAGATCAATGGAATTAAATCAAAGACTCCAAAATTATTCCACACACCTATGAACACCTAATTTTTGCCAATGAGTCCAAAAATATACAATGGCAAAAAGATATGATCTTCAGCAAATGGTGCTGACATAACTGGATGGTAGTATGTAGAAGAATGCAAATAGATTGATATCTATCACGCTACATAAAACTCAAATCCAAGTGAATCAAAGACCTCAACATAAGCCAAGTTACACTGAAGTTGATTGAAAAGAATTAGGAAATACCCATATACACTTTGGCACAGGCAACAACTTCCTAAATACAGCACCATTAACATAGACACTAAGAACAACAACTAATAAATGGGACCTCCTGAAACTGAGAAGCTTCTGTAAGGCAAAGTCAATAAGACAAAATGGCAGCCTAAAAATGGGAAAAGGTCTTCACCAACCCTACATTTGATAGAGAACTGAGCTCTAAAATATATATAGGATTCAGTATACTAGAGATTAGAAACACAAATAATTCAATTTAAAAATGGGATTCAGAGCTAAAAAGGAAATGCTCTACAGAATAATTTCAAATGATTGAAAGAATTATTCAACATCCTTAGCCACGAGAGAAGTATAAATCCAAACAATTTCAAGATACCACATTATACCTGTCAGAATGGCTAAGATCAAAAACACAAATGACAGCCAATGCTGAAGGGGATATGGGGAAGAAAAATAGTCCTTCATTGCTGGTAGGAGTGTAAACTTGTATAGCCACTTTGAAAAATCAGTATTGTGTCTTCCTAGAAAACTGGGAATCAATCTACTCAATGATCCAGCAATACCATTATTCATCATATACCCAAGGAATGTGCATTCTTATCCCAAAGGCATTAGCTCAACTATGTTCATAACAGCATTTTTATAATAGCAAGAACCTGGAAATGACCTATTATTTGGGATGTCTTTCTGTATTCTGTTAATAAAGGAACTGCCTTGGCCTATAGCAGGTATATTCAAAGTAGGAGGGAAAATCAGAGCATACATAGAGGAAAGAGGGTAGAGTCACAAAGACAGCATCCAGCTGCCCAAGAAATAACATGTAAATATAACACTGGGCATGTGGCAAACAGACTAATGAAAACTGATTGAGCAGGGTCAATCCCTAGACTCTGATCTCAGCTCTCCTAGCAGACAGGAGTTAGGGTTTGGAAGTGAGAGGATCTTCAAGCCACACCTAAAAGAGGGGACATTGAACAGTGAAGCCCCACCTCTAGAGCAAACTGCATCATCAGGGAAGGACTGAGGATTTGAAATTCAAACAAATGTCCAGAGCAGAGTCAGAGAGCGAGCAGACCACTTGCTCAGAGGAGAGAGTAGACACATAAGTCCTATTGCCACTACTGACTAGGAACTACCAAATCGTGAACCACTGAAGCCATGGGCAGATGCCAGAACAAAAATACATATAACAATATAAAGAACAATAAGGCAACACCAGAAGAAACTGGTTGTTCTGCAACTACAAGACTGAACAGAGCAATGAAGAAGAAACAGAAGAAAATAACACCAAAAACAAGTTTATAAAGATTATTAAGGCCTTCAAAGAAGATATAAAAAAATTCCTTTAAAGAAATAGAAGAAAATACAAACAAAAAATTGGAAGAGATGAACAAATCTTTGAAAGAAAACCAAGAAAAGGTAAACCAAAAAATGAAAGAATCATTCCAGGAACTAAAAGCTGAAATAGAATCAATAAAAAAGGCACAAAACGGGGCAAAGATGGAAACAGAAAATCTGAAGCAAAGAGCTGGAACGACAGATACAAGCATAACCTACAGAATCCAATAGATGGAGGAAAGAATCTCTGTAGTGGAAAACTCAGTAGCTGAAATAGATACATCAGTCATATAAATACTAAAACCAAAAAAAAGTCATAACACAAAAAGTTCATGAAAAGACCTAAACTGAGAAAGGAATAGAAGAATAAGAGGAATACCAGCTCAAAGGCACAGATAATGTATTCAATAAAATCATAAAAGAAAACTTTCCTAAATTAAAGAAGAAAATGTGTATATAGATACAAGCAACTTACAGAACACAAAATAGATTTGATCCACCAAAAAAGTCCCATCTCCACATAATAACCAAGCCACAAAACATAAAGAACAAAGAAAAAATTTTAGGAGGTGCAAAAGAAAACTGCCAACTTACTTCTAAAGGCAGGCCCATCAGAATAACTCCTGACTATTCATTGGAAATGAAGAAAAAAGGAAGGGCTTAGTCAGAAGTTATACAAACACTAAAAGAGTATGGCTGCCAACCTAGAATCCTATTCCCAGCAAAACTCTCAATGACCATAGATGTAGTAAACAAGATAGTTCATGACAAAGTCAGATTGAAACAATACCTATCTGCCAAGATGGCCATCCAGAAAGCATTAGAGGGAAAACTCCAACCTAAGGATCCCAGATACAACCATGAAACCACAATCAATAATCCCACAGAAGCAAAGCCCAGAGAAAGGAAATACACAGAAGCTACCACCAAAAACAGCAGGAAACATCAATCAGACTAATATCCCTTAATATCAATGGACTCAACTCACCTATAAAAAGGTACATTCTAACATAATGGATACAAAAACAGAAGCCATCCTTCTGCTGCAAACAAGAAACAAACTTAAACCACAAAGACAGACACAGGCTCAGTGTAAAGGGTTGGGAAAACACTTTCCAACCAAATGGTCCTAAGAAACAAGCTGGGGTTGCCATCCTAATATCTAATAAAGTAAAGTTTATGCTTAAAAAAATTTAAAAGGACCAAGATGGACATTAGGTATTCATTACAGGAACAATTGGTCAAGAGATTTCAATATCGATTATTTATGCCACTAATATAAGGGTGCCTGCCTATGTAAAAGAAACACTTCTAAAGCTAATACCCCACATCAATTCTCACATTCTAATAGTGGAAACTTCAATACCCCACTTTCACCCCTGAATAGGTCAACCAGACATAGACTAAACAGAGAATTAAGGAGTCTAACAGAGGTTATTAACCAAATGGCTTTAATAGATATTTATAGAAGCTTCTATCCAAATGCAAAGGAAAATATATATTTCTCAACACCACATAGACCTTTCTCTAAAATTGACCACATAATTGGTCATAAAGCAAATGTGAATAGATACAAAAATGGAAATAAACCCTTGTATCATATTGGACCACGAGGGCCCAATGTTAGAGTTCAACAACATCAAAAATCACAGAAAGCCTACCAACTCATGGAAAATAAGCAATACTCTATTGAACCAATCTAGGTCAAGGAAGAAATTAAGAAAAAAATGAAGATCTTTTTAAAATTTAAAGAAAATGAATATACAATGTATCCAAAATTGTGGGACACAGAGAAACTAGTCTTAAGAAGAAAATTCATAATATTAGATGCCTATATAAAAAATCTAGAGAAATCTCACACTCAAGAAGTAACAATATAGCTGAAAACCTTACAACAATTAGAAGAAAAGTCACCTAGAAGGAATAGGTGGCAGGAAATTATCAAACTTATAGTTAAAATCAATGCAATTGAAACAAAAAAACTATACAAAGAATCAATGAAGCAAAAGGTTGGTTCTTTGAGAAAGTCAATAAGATAGATATGCCCTTATCCAAAGTAATCAAAAAGCAGAGAAAGAGTATCCAAATCAACAAAATCAGAAATGAAAAGGGGGACATAAAAACAGAACCCCAGGAAATCCAGAAAATTATCAGGTCATACTTTGAAAATCTATATTCCACAAAATTAGAAAACCTAGAAGAAATGAATAGCTTTTTGGACAGGTACCATTTATCAAAATTAAATAAAGACCAAACTAATTACCTAAACAGACCTATAACTCTAAAACAAATTGAAGCTGTCATTAAAAGCCTACCCCTCAAAAATAGTCAGGTTCAGATGGTTTCAGTGCAGAATTCTACCAGACATTCAAAGAAGAATTACTACCTTTGCAGATCAAACTATTTCACACAGAAGAAACTGAAGGAATATTGCCAAAATCCTTTTATGAGGCCACAATTGTCCTCATACCCAAGCCACTCAAAAACATAACAAAGAAGGAGAATTACAGACCAATTTCCCTCATGAATATTGATGCTAAAATTCTCACCAAAATTTTGGTACACTGTATATAACAATATGTAGAAAATATCATCCACAATGACCAAGAAGGTTTCATCCCAGAAGTGCAGTGTTGGTTTAAAATACGAAAAACTGTGAATGTCATTCATTATATAAACAAACTAAAGGAAAAAAAAAACATGGTAATATCCTTAGATGCTGAAAAAAGCCTTTGACAAAATCCAACATTCTTCATGATAAAAGCTGTAGAGGAATCATGAATACAGGAAAAATCTTTCGGTATAATAAAGGCTATTTACCAGAAGCCAACAGCCAACATCAAACTTAATGGAGAAAAATTCAAAGCACTCTCACTAAAATCAGGAACTAGACAAGGATGTCCTCTCTCCCCTTATCTGTTCAATATACTTCTAGAAGTTTTAACTAAAGGAAAAAGAGAAGAAAGGGAGATTAAGGGGACACAAATTGGAAAAAAAGAAGTGAAGCTATCTCTATTTGCAGAGGATATCATTGTATACATAAGTGTCCCAAAGAATTCTACCAGAAAACTCTTACAGCTGATGAGTACCTTCAGCAATGTAGCAGGATACAAGATTAACTCAAAGAAATCAGTAGCCCTCCCATATACTAAAGATGAAAGGGCTGAAAAAAATTAGAGAAACATCACCCTTTATAATAGCTGCAAATAGCATTAAATACCTTGGAGTAACTATAACCAAAGAAGTAACAGATCTATTTGGCAAAAACTTTAAATCACTGAAGAAAGAAATTGAAGAGGATATAAAACAATGGAAAGACCTCCCATGTTCCTGGATAGGTAGGATCAACATAGTAAAAATGGCAATCTTACGAAAAGCAATCTACAGATTCAATGCAACTCCCATCAAATTCCCAACACAATTTTTTATAGACCTTGGAAAAACAATACTCAATATCATTTGGAATTACAGAAAAACCAGGATTGCCAAAACAATTTTGTTCAACAATAGAACCTCAGGAAGCATCACCATCCTCCACTTCAAGTTATACTATCGAGCTACAGTAATAAAAACATCCTGGTAATGGCAGAAAAACAGACTTTTGAATCAATGGAATTGAATTGAGAATCTGGGCATTAACCCAAAAACCTATGAACACCTGATTGTTGACAAAGAGTCCCAAAATATTCAATGGAAGAAAGATAGTGTCACTAACAAATGGTGTTGGCATAGCTGGAAGGTAGTATGTAGAAAAATGCAAATAGATCTAAGCCAGTCACCCTGCCCAAAACTCAAATCCAAGTTGATCAAAGATCTCAACATAAAACCAGCCACTCGAACTTGATAGAAAAGAAAGTGGGAAATACTCTCCAAAGAACTGGCATAGGTGATCACTTCCTAAATATAACACTGGTGGCACAGACACTAAGAACAACAATCAATAAATAGGACCTCCTGAAACTGAGAAGCTTCTGTAAAGCCAAGAGCACCATCAATAGGACAAAATGACAGTCTTCGGAATGGGAAATGATTTTCACTAACCCTACAAGTGATATAGGACTGATCTCTAAAATATATAAAGAACTCAAGAAACTAGAGCCCAAAACCTTGAAAAACCCAATCAAAAATTGGCATTCAGAACTAAAATGTAATTCTCTGCAGAAGAATTACAAATGGCTGAAAGGCACTTGAAAAAGTGCTCAACATCTTTAGCTATCAGAGAAATGCAAATCAAAACAACTTTGAGATACCACCTGACACATGTCAGATTGGCGAAGATAGAAGACACTGATGACAGCCTATGCTGGAGAGGTTGTGGAGGAAGGGGAACACTCCACCATTGTTGGTGGGAGCGTATGCTTGTTCAGTCTCTCTGGAATGCAGTATGGCAGTTTCTCAGAAAACTGGGAATCAATCTACCCAAGGATCCTGCAATGCTACTTCTGGGTGTATACCCTAAAGATACACATTCACACTCCAAAGGCATTAGCTCAACTATGAACATAGCGGCATTATTCATAATAGCAAGAACCTGGAAGAAAACTAAATGCCCCTCAACTGAATACTGGACTAACAAACTGTGATACATCTATACAATGGAATACTACTCAGCAGTAAGAAAAAATGATATCCTAAAATTTGCAGGAAATTGGATGGATTTAGAGAATATCCTCCTGAGGGAAATATCACAAACCCAGAAAGACAAGCAGGGGATGTACTCACTCATTAGTGTACTCTTAAAAAAAAAAAAAAAAAGAAAAAGAAAAAGAAAAAAGCTAAGCGTTGTGAACCACAATCACTGAATATCTTGTGATCTGAAACACCTTTTTCTGGCACTTTGAATCCCACTCCCTCTACAGTAACACCTGACTCAGTCTTGATGTTGGGGTGAGGAAACTGAATCTGCCAGTAGTGGATGCTGAACCAAGCCATATTGGGACATTGAGACCTTGTGACCTTCTGCCTTTGCTGGGGATGAGTTGGGGAGATGTGGAGAAGAGAGAGTCACTGGTACGGGTCGGAGGGAGAAGGGACTTTGACCAGGGATATACATGGTTAGAAAATGTGACTTTATTCATAATAATAAAAAAAGAAAAAAAAACCATAATGGATTGAATTAGGATGTAGGAGCTAGTTAGTGATATGCTTGAGCTATAATCCAAGGATAATGTAATTAATTCAAGCTTCTGAGTCATATTGGAGGTTGGAGGCTAAGCAACAGCTGGCAGGTCCTGACCATGGGGCTAGTTGGTATGGGACTATAGGTCTGTTGGTTTAGATCTCAGGGCTAAAATAGGCCAGAAACTTCATGTTACAAACCTATATACCTATCTACTGAAGAATAGACTGAAACATTGTGGTGCATTTACACAGTGGATTACTGCTCACCAGAAAAAAGAAAAAAAAAACTGACATAAAATTATCAGGCAAATGGATGAATCTAGAGATTATCATCCTGAGTGAGGTAGCACAGACCCAGAAAGACAGACATGGTATATGCTTACTCATAGGTCGATTTTAGATATAACGTAAAGAATAATGAGGCTACAAACCACATCCTTAAACATCTAGGTAACAGGAAAAACTTAAGAGAGACATCCATGGATCACCCTAAGAAAGAGAAATAGAGAAGATGTCATGAATAAATTGGCATCATAAAGGGGAGAGAGCAAGGGAAGGTTTGAACAAATCATGAGAGAAGGTGATACTTGAGTGGGAGGAGCAAGAGAGAGGAAGAACAAAGAAATAGATATCTTAGATATCTTAATAGGGAGAGCCACTGTGGAGTTAGAAAGAAACCTGGTGCTAAGGAAACATTCAAGAACCTACAAGATGTCCCTGACTAGGCCCTCAAGCAATACTGGAATAATACCTAAATAGGACTTACCCTATAATCAAATGAATGACCATCCTTCTTGTCATTATAGATCCTTCATCAGTAATGGATGAAGTCAGAAGCAGAGACCCATAGCTAAGCCCCAAGTTGAGCTCCTGGTCTCACTGATGAGAGACAGAAAGACAGCATATGAAGAAAGGGATCAGGATCATGAGGAGGAGATCCAAAGACATGCCTGACCATAGCTGTTGGGAGCTCACTAACTCTGAAATAATTGCTGAAGAGCCTTCATGGAAACAACTAAACCCTCAGAAGATAGACAACAGTCAAATAGTATGAGCAGTTTGTGGAGATTCTTGTAGTAGGATCACAGTATTCCTGATACAAGAACTGATAACTCAGAGCCCACTTCCTACAGAGGAACACCTTACTCAGCCTTGATCCTGGGATGAGGGACTGGGACCTACATCAATTGGATATTCCAGACAGAACTGACTTACCTTGGGATTCCTTGCCCTACTTGGGGAGTAGATGGAGGAATGAAGTTGGGGAAGGTTGAAGGAGGACTGGGAGCAATTGCAAGGAGGGAAGGAAGGGGAAAGCAATGATAGATATAAAAATAAACTTTTAAAATATAAAATAAAAAATAACCCAAATGATCAGAGAACTGACCAATGAGAGACCTTCTCTATCTCTTTCCTCAATCCAATAAAGCCAAGACTCTTTCTCAGCACCACACTACTACTTCTTGTGTTTTGTATATGTCCTCTGTCCTCCAAAATCTCCATATCTAATTTTGGTCTTAAAAGTGTAAGAGTATAATCAAAATATCCCACAATAAATATCCTCTTCATGTGGGAAGTTGAATGCACAACATCTCTGGAGCACATGAACAGTGGTATTAGAGTCACATGCCACCTTTGAAGGTATATTGCAATATTCACACATACACCTTGATGAGATGAGAAGCTCATCACCACCAAAGAACCTCATACATTCATTACATAAATATATATTCATTTTTTTCCAGCATAAAGCGTTTGCCACATAGAAAAAAGACAGAGAAGTTGAAACTAGATAAATGATTTTCAACCTTGGAATTTCACAATCTAATGGTGATAGAATATAAATAAGAATCAAAGACACTACTGCTATGCTATGATGATACTTAAGCTGTAACTTGGCTTCTGGCATTGTCCAATAAAACATCATCTGTTTGAACTTATGCTATGAAAAATGCTGCTCTACTATGAAGTCCAACATGGCAGAGAAATTTTTTTTATTCTCTCAAAGCTATCTTAGCACATAGAGGAGGCACAATGTGATACATCCTCATCAATGAAATGTTAGCACATTCATTCTTGTCTTCATTCTTGTCTCTATTTGTTAGGGTTTCTATTACTGTGATAAAATACCACGGTCAAAAAGCAAGGTGGGAAGGAAAGGGTTTATTTAGCTTATACTTCCATGTCACTGTATATCACATTTCTGTTGCACAAATTCTTATTAATCTCATAATCAAAACTTGTAGCCAGATATTGGGTTAAAGCAGAAAGATCTGAGAAGCAGAGGAACAAGCCACTAAAGAAACTTCCTTTTTTCACTCTTTTTTCCTCCCCCAACCCCCCCCAGTTCATTGGAATAGTATTTCCCCTCCTCAGGATGATCCTTGTGTTCCCCTTAGCCACCTCACACCCTTGTTTCTTAGTATCTCTGGGTCTGCAGACCATACCATGATTATCTTTTACTTTACAGCTAATATCCACTTATAAGTGAGTACATACTGAACAGTCTTTTCATGTATTAATTGGTCACCTGCATTTTTCTGAAAAGCATAACACATATAAAATCATAATAGCATGCCTCTGCAAAGATGATTTGATTTTACAATCAATCTTTATCTTCCATCAAAAGTGCCATGCATTTTTTATACAAACCAGGACAATCAAGAGTAGATGATGCTTTTCAAATAAACTTTGGAAATAAACATAAAATGAGATTATTAAAAAGAAGACAACTAGATACCCAACATCAAAAGCTTCAGTCCATTTCTTATACCTTTTCTATTTCTTTAAAATTTTTACCTACATGGCTTTTTTTCTTGTAGCTGATGTATTTTTTTATTTTATATTTTGTTATGAATAAAGTCATATTTTTTATCCATGTATATCCTTGTTCAAACTCTGTTCCCCCTCCTGCCCCTTCCAGTCACACTCTCTTCTCCACATCTCTTTATCTCATTCCAAGCAAGAGCAGGAGGTCCCAAGGTCCCAAGGTAGTTTAGTTCAGCGTCCACTCCAGGCAAGTCCTATTTCCTCCCCCCAACATCAAGAGTGGGTCTGTTGTTCCTATGGAAGGGGTGGGATCCAAGGTGCCAGTCCAAGGTGTTTCAGATCCCACTTCTGAATCTTAAGGCTGAAAGAAGAAGATCCTTTATCAAGGAGTCCTTAGACTGAATGCCTTTGAAGTCTCAGCCAAAAAGGAAGGGGAAAAGCCAAACTCCTGTCTCTTTCCTCCTTATATTCCTCTCTCTGCTCAGCTAAATAATTTCCTGTTTCAACCTTCCTAGTGTTGGGATTAAACATGTGTGCCACTACTGCCTGGCTCTGTTTCTCTTTTAGACTGTTAATCTCCTGTAGTTCAGTGTGACCTTGAACTCACAAAGAACTGTCTGCCTCTGCCTCAGGAGTGCTGAGATTAAAGGTGTGTGTCACCACTGACTGATCTCCATAGCTAACTCTATGAGTGGCTTTGCTTTTTGATCTTCAGACAAGATTTATTTTTTAGACTATAGAAGATACATCACCACATCTTTTGTCATGGAAGAATGTCAAGACGGGAACTCAAACAGGGCAGGAAGCTGTAGGTAATTGTTAATACAGAGGCCATGGATGGATGCTGCTTACTAGTTTGCTTCCCATGGCTTTCTTGGTTTGCTTTTTTATAGACCCCAAGACTACCAACCCAGAGATGACACCATCTACATGGGACCGAGCCCTCTCCTTTTCTCATTCTTAAACAAATCTTAAGAAAATGTAGTTTAGTATCCAGAAAGTATTAAATGATTAACAGGATTTAAAAACTGTGTGGGAAATTATCAAAAGTCTTAAAAGGAAGAATTCTTTATGTATTCCAAAAGATTCAAGCAAGAAATGATGTGAGTTTTTCTTTCCACTACTTTACTACTCCTTCCTTCTTCTTCACAAAATGTTCCTATGGAGCTCTGCCTGGCCTCAAACTCACAATTCATATGTCTCTGCCTCTTGATTCCCCTAAGAAAATACAGAGAGCAGGAGACTGAGCAAAAGTCACTTGGAAATGTAACATGATAAATAGCAATGAAAGAAAAGCATGGTATGATAATCCACTGAGAATATCAGATTTTGCTGCCAGAGTGCAACACAGATTCTTCTGACAAATGATGAAGCAGTGTGCCCATTATCTGCTCTCAGAAGGTGGCTTGACAACACAATCTATTCAAACAATTACTTGAATCATAATTGCCTGAGACAACGTTTTTTCGTGAATCTAAAGAGTGAAAAAAAGTGCCTTTGAGTTGAGAAAACAAGCAGGCTTTAGAGAAATGGTGACATGTAAGAATGTGATTGTGAAGAAGATGATAGTCTTGGGCCTTATACAACACTGGGTTTGATGAGTGTAACTACCATATACTGAGGAAAAGCTACTTAATCCCAAATTTCTTTATCTTCATGCCAACTATTCATAATAAATTTTGAGGGTTCAATAAAAAATTCATTAATAACCTGTTCATTCAGTGACAATCACAGTAAGAAATAAGCAGCTACCTGAAAGTTGTACATTTTTATACTGTTAAGCATTTAATTGCTTTCACATGCACATGAAAAAGTGTGGTACTTGCTTGGCAATGAGTATATACATTTTAACTATAGGCTGTAGCATAAAACAGTAATAATGCTTAGCATTTATGTGTTATTTTACAGTCCAAAACACCTCAATGAACATAGTCTCATATGTTCTTCAGATAAACTCTTAGAGACTCCTTTATGAGTGCTAACACTTATTTGACATAATTCAATGGATTGGGAAGCACTTGAATAATCATACAGCCAGACTGGAGATGGAATAGCCTTTACTGATAACTAATAGTTTTCACAGTTTAAGTTTCCTTGTATAACATTGTCCATGTCTGATCATTCTCTGATTAACTTCTGCCATAGACTTACAAACTTCTGAATATCAAACATGAAATAAAATGATTGTAACCCACTTTTCTTTATTATTATGTGTGTTTATAATACTGACAGAGACTAAGACAGTGGATAGGTAGTAAATTCATAGAGAGGTAATAGACAAAGAGATAGATAATAGATGTTAGATAATAAATACATAGATAAATAGATAATAAGGATAGATTATTGATCAATGATATAAATAGGAGGTCAAAATATACTTAGAAAATTGATGGATGATACATAAATAGATAAATGGGTAGAGATAGGTAGATATATGATAGATAGATAAGTAGATAGATAGACAGATAGATAGATAGATAGATGATAGATAGGTAGATAGATAGATGATAGATAGGTAGATAGATAGATAGATGATAGAAAATAGACAGGCAGGTAGATATTCAAATTATATCATGAATTGAGGCAGGACACAGTTAATAGTTTTATAAAAACTAATCATGACAAGTAAAGAGAAGAAAGGATGAGTAAGAAAGACTTCTGACCACATAACTCCCTCCAGGATCTTTGTCAGTTTAAGTCCAGAAATGCCACGAATAAGCTAATTACCCAGACTCTTTGAATTCGTGCTCTGCTGACAGATCATATTTCTATATGCAAGCCACTATACTTGTTGTTTGTTATACATGTGACACATCCTTTTACATATAAAATAAAAATTGAAAAGGTTGCTTTGATTCTTTCAATGAGAGCAATTTAAGATCTACCTGCCAGGTTATAAAAGCTTCCCATTTGTAAGTGCTCCAAATCCTCAAGAAGTCAATTTTGTAAATAAGCCAGAATCAAATAAATATGATTTTGGTAAAAGAGAAGTATCATAGGTGACAGCTAAGGCAGCCATCCATCACAGGGTGGGAACTTGATGGTTGTGGAGGACATTAAAGTGGAAGTTCTTTATGTCAATTTATCTTCTTCTGTTTCTAAATACCACTTGTTTATCTAAAATTAATCACATTACTGCCTTCCCTGGATAACCTTGCTGATAATTTCTCTCATTTCTTTTCTATTGTCTCCACACTTCACTCTTTGCTCTTCAATTCCTTCCATGCGACTTCTCCCTCTTAAATATACAGCCTCTTCTTCTTTAAATACATATTGCTGAGGACACAGTGGCTCTTGTACTCATAGAGAAGCACCAAGAGAACCACAAATATTAATCATGCAGAAATGTCACCTCGATGGAGGAGATAAAACCAAAGACCCACATTCCATCTAGAAAGTGAGAGTGGAATGAGTTAATGTCCTGGTGACTTTTTTGTTATCTGAAGGGACAGAACTCACCCTAATTTCCCCATAATGACTATACCAGACTCTTTCCTCCCTAGACCATTACTCTTCTTTAAGGTAGATGTCACTAGAATTTTATGGCCTGCTGATCTCTATGCTATGAGTCAGAGACATTACTAGATTCGGTGCATTTTAGCTACAGAATTCACCTCCATGCTCTCATGCATTGTATAAGAGTCTTTATGTAGTCACATTGTACTTCTTTTTAAAGTTCTCAAGTATTTTTATTGATTCTTTGGGAATTTTATATTATACACCCTGATCTCATTTATCTCCCAGTTCCCTCAGATCCACCCCTCCCTCCTGCTGCACCTTAAAGACAATCTAAATAAAGAATATATATACCTTGCCATGCCATGGGGCTAGCAGGACCTAACTCAACCAGAAACCAACTGGAAACTCTAGCCCTGTGCTATGATACACCAATAGCAATCTCTCACCCGAGTTGCATGCTAGAGTTGATCCTGTTGTCAAGGATGCAAGTGAGCTAGGCTTGGAGGTGGGGGAACAGCAGAGCTTACTTTGCGCCTGCCCCCACCCCTATTTATCCCTTACAGTGATTGAGAGAGAGGGCCTTGTACCTTCCCAGGCAAAACAGTAGAGGTGGCCCTGGTGGTATTAGTGTGGGTGAGCCAGACACCCCCTCCCAGAATCTGAGAGCAAGAAAACTGCCCTCCTCCGCCTTTTGCATCAGGCTACATTGAGTGTGCTGGCCAATGCAGTACTAGAGAGCTTCCCTAGATGGTGACAATTGAGGAAAGAGCTGCAGGCTGATTTACCCAGCTACTACCCAGCCAGAACCAGGGCTATGAGTTACCCCACCCCAACATCCACCTCATACATGAACTGTTGGAGCATGTGAATGGGTCAGACCTAAAGATCTATAACTCCTGACACCATAGGACCCAGAACAATAGGATCTAAGAGGAACCCCTTGAGAGCACATTATGGATGGTGTAGCAGAAGCTACAGGCTTTCAAACCAGACCAGTGACTCATGACAAGTGTTTGCTTGCAAGTGAACATGAAAGGTCTCATGGGTAAACTGTGTGACTCAACAGGCCACGCTACAGCTTCCACAAAGACTAAATTATTATTTGGGTATTTTGGTTTGGTATGGGTTTTTTTGTTTATTTTTTTTTTCTGTTTGTGGTTGTTTTGTTGGTTTTATGTGTTTGCTTTAGTTGGTTCTTGGTTTTTCTTTTAAATTTTGTACTATTTTCTGGGAAAGGCTGCAAATATGGGGCGCAGATTGGGGAAATAGGGAGATGGGAAGGATCAGGATGCATGGTGTAAAATCTGCAGCAAATCAATAAAGTTAAAACAAAAACAAACCAAAAATGCTTCACTCTTCCATCTTTTCCACCTCTCTGTAACTGTTTTGTTAATTTTAGTGGCACTGGGAGCTGCTGTCCATTTTGTGGAAAGAGCTTTACTTGCAAATGCTCATTGTGGAGTGAGTTGAATGAGTTGTTGGTCAGGTTTAAGGCCTGGACTCCCACTGATATTCCTCTCTAGGATCCTGCTGTTGCTCTCAGTTATTGAGTCCCTGTAACTATGCTTCTATAGAACCAGTTCCTTCACAGAATCCACCATGGCATAGAAGCGTAGATGTTGGAGTCTGCCTACTCTAAGCCCTAGATATGTGCCTGGGTGGCAGCAGAGGAGAGTTGGTCAGAAAAGGACACTAGGACTATTCTTCTTAGGCAACAGGCAGAGCCAGTTCTTTCAGACTCCTGTTAAGAGATTGGACTCTCCTATTAGGAGCAGGAATAGCTTTCCAGTGCTGGGGTTAAAAGGGTCCTTTGTCTCAGGGACAGAAAGGTTCAGGGTTAGATCTTCTGTCAGAGTAGGGGAGGTCACTCCAGGCCAGTGATGGGGAACGCCAGCTCATGGGCTTCAACACATGGTTTAAACAGGCCGCTGTGGCGTGGAGGTAAAGGACTTCCATACAGACCCTAACTTTGCAAAATCACAGACCAGATGTGATCATGGGCAGCAGGTTGAGGTTGGATTTCTCCATGACTCAAGTAGTAGCACAAGACATTCAGATCTGGATGGGCCCAGAAGCAGCATGGTGGCTGGGCTCCAACCTGGCCCCATATAGTGTTTCAGACTCTGGGCAGTTACATAGTCCATGGTAGCAACCAGAGCCATGTACCACAATATTGACTCTGACTGTGGCATGACTATGATCTCAGATATGGCCCCATCCACAGTTCAGCTTTTGGGGTCAATATGGCCCCAGGTATCAGGGCAGGTCACCTGATCTGGCTAATTTCCATAGTCCCGGTAGCATCATTACAGTCCAAGATGGCTCAGAAGCTGGCCCAGACCCTGGGCATCTGCACTACCATTAGTTTTAGCTGAAGCCACAGACATACAGGCAGATCCTTGTGGTGGTGGTGCTACAGACCCATGGGTTGCCATTGAAGTCAGCGTGGCTCCTGCAGTGAAATGTCCCTCAAATCCAAAATGGCACACATAGTTGCCCAGAAGCCAGGGATACCTGTGGCATTTGGTGGCAACATGAGCTGTGGACAACACTGAGAGCCAGGTTACAGTAAGACCATGGATTCAAACATGGATGTTACCATGGTCCATGGTGGTTGTCCAGGCTACTCAGATTGACAATGCTCCAGCTGCAAAGTGGCCCTGGGACAATAGCATGACCCCAAGCAGAAGCCCAGATCTCAGGCATCTGCCTGGCTTTCTATAGTACCAGAAATTATGGATATCACTATAGACCTTGGCTGCTGCAGAGCTGTGGACCCAGACATTACCCTAGACTCAAGCTCCGGTTTGGATTTGGCCATAACCCTGGTTATTGTACACAAAATTTAGATCTGCATGGGCACAAAAGCTTCATGACCTTTAGACATCAACATGGCCTCAGGTTTCTGTCCAGACTCAGGGTTTCTACATGGATTTTGAAGGTAAAAAGAGCCACAGACAGCAACATAGTTACAAGTTGTGGTACTATCAATGATAACAGGTGCCATCAATATCAACATAGACCTGGTTATGGTAGAACGTGAACCCAGACTACCACTGGCCACATCACTCCTGGATGTCTCCATGGCCATGGCAGCAGCCCAGACCACTCAGATAAATATGGTTCTTAAAGTGACACAGCACTTGGGATTCTATGTGGCCACATGTGCAGCCCAGACTCCAGGCATTCTTATGGCCCTTGATGATAAAAGGGACCACGGACATCAACACACACCATGGCTATAGCAGGGTCATGAATCCAGACATGGCCCTTTGCAGAAGCCCAGGACTGGAAAACACTAATCCCTTAGTGGCAAGAAGATCTCTAATATTATCTTGATCTTTACAGCCTGTACCTCTTCAGGTCCACACCTCAAATATAATACATATGTTGTTGTAGAATGTATGTTACTTCTGTTTAACTTTTGTGAAGCTGTGCTACTTTGCCTGTCTAAAACACTTGATGGTTTAATAAAGAAGTGAATGGCCAATAACAAGGTGGGAGAAAAGATGGGTGGAGATGGCAGGCAGAGAAAATATATAAAAAGAGAAATCTGGGAGGAAAGAAGAAAAAGACAGAAAAAGAGAAGGAGTTCAGTGGCCAGCCCCTCAACTATACGGCAACTGCAGAGTAAGAGTAAGATTTGCAGAAGAAAATGGAAAAAGCCTAGAGGCAAAAGTGAGACTAGATAATTTAAGTTAAAAACAAAAAAAGCTGGCTAGAAACAATTCAAGCTAAGGCCAGGCATTTATATTTAAGGCTAAGCCTCCATGTGTAATTTGGGAGCTCTTTGTCTGAGGGTAGTACCTAGTGAAATTTCTCTCATCAGTGTAGGCATAAAGTAGTTTAAATATAATTGGTCCTTATAATTCCATAATCTCATAGGTGGCAGCACTATTAGCTAGTGTAGCTTTGTTGGAGTGGGTATAACCTTTTTCGAGGAAGTGTGTCACTGTGGGTGTGGGCTTTGATATGCCTTATACTCAGGATACAGCCCAGTGTGTTTTCAGTTCATTTCCTGTTGTCTGCAAGATGTAGCACTCTCAGCTCCAGCACCAACTCTGCCTGCATGCACCAGTGTCCTTGCCATGAAAGAATCGTACAGAACCTCTGAAACTGTGAGCTCTTTTAATTACATGTTTTCTTTATAAAAGCTGTCATGTCATGGTGTTTCTTTACAACAATAAAACAAACAAGCTAAGACATATATCATCTGGTGTCATTGTACATGTTTTGTCTAGGTGACTATGTTGTTACAATTTTACAACTGAATCTTCCCTATCATATTTAGAAGACAACAGATAGTCTGGTCCTCTGGATCTTAAAACTTTTGTCTGTTTTCTACAATTTTCCCAGAGTCTTAGGTGTAGATGTTATGTTATAGATCTATTGATTGAAGTTGGGCACCCAAAGATCAGTTATTCTCTGCATTTTGACCAGTTACGGCTGTCTAAAATGATCTCTATCAGCTGCAAAAAGAAGGTTTTTGAGAGAAAAGTGAGAACAATACTTATCTGTGCACATGAGAGTAAGAATTTAGAATGTAGTTAGTAATAATTCTGTTTTAGAAATAGTGACAAGAGTTGATTCTCCTTGAGGTCTATGATCTCACCAGCCATGAATATTTGGATATGTTTATTGTACCAGGCATGAATTTTCTTCTGTTGAGTAGGTCTTAAGTAGAATTAGATGAGCATTTATCATCTTTGGTTTAAAGAAGCCACTATTGCACCCTTGAAGCTATCTTTCCATGCTGGTCACTGTGATAGTTGGTTGGCATTAGAGCTGAGTGGAATGTTTGATTCTTCCTTGACAGTTTAAATAGCAGTACTCTGTGAGTCTTCTCTGAAAATAAGCTTCTTCTTAGTTCTGTTTCTGAACTGCTATCGTGTCTGCAGCAATGTGATCTTGCCTTTAAGTTAGCCAAAAGCAACAATAATTTTTGCTTTTGGATTATCTTGGGATGCCCAGAACAAAAAGTCAAAGAGGTTTGTACTGCTGCCTCACTTCAGATTGGAACAGAGGAATAGCAACAGTAGAAAAATTAGCAAAAATGGGAATGGAAATTATAGCTATTTGAGATTTTGTATTACCCTAGTCAGGATGGGCAAGATGAAAAAAATAAGAAATAGCAAATGCTGGTGAGGATGTGGGGAAATCTGAGCAGTAAACTCATTTACTGTTTTGAGGATTGCAAACTGTGCGATCACTTGAGATATCAGGCAATTCTCAAAAAGCTAATAGTAGCTCTACCACATGACTGAGCCATATTACTCATTGACATATGAACAATGGGCTCCACATACTACTCTTCCACAGGTTCTTGCCCAGCTATATATACTTGGTGCTTTATTCTCATTACCTAGAAAATATAAACATCTTATATTCCCTTTAATTGATAAATAAATAATAAAAATGTCACTTGGTAAGAGAGAGACAGAAACTCTAAGAAGAATGTCAGTAGACTAGATGGTTATCTTTCATGAGGACTGACTCCTCCTCTATTATACCTTGGATAGTATATGTTAGGCACTATTACTTTTTAACATAATCATACTTCTAATAAAACTATAATAGACTACATTGTAAGTAAAGCTGGCTTCCAACTAGTCTATACCTATTCCAAGAAAAGATTCCAGACCATATCTCAGTCTAGGAGATAAGAGTGAATACTGCGGAACATTTTGGTAGTACAATTAATTAACAGCACTTAAGACACCTGCACAGTTGAAATTAACAACAAAAATCACTAACTACTAGAAAGGAGGCAGTCATGATTAATGCTATGGGTTTATGTTCTGGTACATTGTAAATATTTGTCCCTCCCAGTGGTTTAATATAACACTGATTGGCTAGAAGGCAAATAAGAAGTGTAGGTGGGGCTACCAGACTAAGAAAACTCTGAGAAGAGGAAGAATAGAAAAGAGAAGCCAGCAGAATAACATGTTTGTTGGAAGTGTGCCTATTTCTTCTAAATTAATTTCTTCTCAATTCAGACTCACTATTCTTTATTATAGTAGAGTCACAATTTTTTCACTTGTACTGAGCTTTTATGTCAAACTCTAATATGAATGTCTTTTTCAGTATAGTTTTGATTGTGATTATTGAGGATCTCATGCATACCCGTATTGTTTTCCATAGACTCTAACTGTAAAGCTTTTTTGTCCTATGGAAGAAACAGTATGGTAAGTTATCTCCACCATTGCTAAAACAAGCAACTAGGATTATAAAACTCTTTCTAGAAATTCAACTTAGTGAAAAAAAAAATTGTTGTTTACACTGAAATCTAGACTACAAATTGTCCTGTATCATTTCCTATTTCAATCTCATTGGCTGTTTACGTCAGCACTCTGAGTGTGTTCATTTACCTGTAAGATCAGATGTTTATAGCCAAGAATGTGATGTTAGGGATATTAACAGATATGACTCACAGCAAGCATGAGGCACAAAATAAGCAGGAATAAATTGCCTTATTTGTCCTACTTCCTTCCCCAAATTCTCTGAGATCCACACTAAATTCCTTATACATAAATCACACAAATACCCAACATTCAGTTATATACAAAAAGCTTTATCAATCCAAAAATTGTATTAATTTCAAGTAGTTTATTTACTTATACATTTTATTATTAAAGAAGTTGTATTTTTGGCTATAAATCCTAGCTTACAAGTCTATCTTTTGCATATTTTATACTCTTAAAATATTCCCCCGACCATCAATTATTATTGACTTTTTTACTGAAAAAAGATTCTTCTCCCATACAGTAATCCTGATCAGAGTTCCCCTTCCCTTCACTCCTCCCAACTCCCTCCCACCTCTCCCCTCCCCAAATCACCTCTTTCTCTGTGAACTACAATGAGAGAAAGTAAGAAAAAAAATAAATTACACAAGAAAATAATCTGAAGAACTTCTTCCAAACATCTTTATGATCACTTTCCATCTTTCATTTCTGTTTCTTTGGTAAAATGCTAATTAAGGGAGAAGACGTTTATTTGACTTGCAATCTCATGTTAAAGTTTATCATTTTAGGGATCTCAGTACAGGAATATGAGGCAGCTACTCATGTCAAAAATCAATTTATTTACCCTTCTGGTAAGTTCAGCCTCAATAGTCAGAATCAGAAGATTAATACTCAAGACTAGACTCAGCTATTTTGATGTGACCTTGAAAGAGTAATTTAAAAGACTGTAGATGATTTTGAGCCAATACAGTATCTATATCAAAGGATGATAATGAATACAATGCAGTCTTTAGAGGATTTTTTCTTTTAGTTTTATTTTGTGCTTTGCTTGGATATACATTTAAATGGTTCAAATATACAGTATGAAGCTAAGTAATTGAATCACATCCAGATCAAAATATAGAACACTGGCAAAACTCTAAAAGGTTATTTCAAATGTTGCAAACTTAGCCAACAAAATTTTAGTGTGAATTTATGTTTGTAATGTTTGTAACCCTTTATGCTTTTTTGGTAGCAATTCTCTCTCTACTTGCTAATAATTCCATACATAGTTTCTGTGAATTGAAACTTTAAAAAAGGGAGAAAAGAGGCTAGGAAGTTTCAGGTTATGAAATGTGCAAGTCCATAAAACTTAACAGGCAGCAGAAACTCAGAAAGTTACAGAATTATGTAGGCCCACCCCAAGGTTTCAAATAACATCTTGGTTCGAGGGGAAACATTGTTTATGTGAAATAGTCCATACATTATGAAGAAGGCATTAGGATACAAACTTTTTTGAGTCATCACCCTTACTTGGGAGGCATATTTAGTGATAAGGCTCTGCCTGAATTTTCTATGTTCATGTCAGTGACCCCTCATCTATGTTTATGCAAATAATTCCAATAAACTCATTGGTAGCCTTGCTTGACATAATTTCTTTTGTTTGTCATTAGTACCTTAATCGAAGTGAAGAAATTTGTTCACATACTCCAATAAAAGGACAAAGAACATTGTGATCTGTCTGTCAAAGAAATTATACAGTGTATACTTTTTATAGAGAGATTGTTCAGTTTCAGACAATGCGCTTAAAAATTGATAAATTTTGTTAGGTTGCAATTTTGTATAATGTAATATAGCATAGTTGATGAACACAAAAAGATTTCTTAATGATGGAATCTGTTTATTACTACGTTAAAAATATCATGGCTAAGGCTGTTGTAACCATAGTTTTACACAATTTTATTCACAGATACTTGTATAGAAACAGAATGAGTAAATAATGGATTTTTCTTTTAGCACATACTGTTACCATGTATATAGTTATTCATATTTCCACTGCAAGGCAAGTGTATGATAGCTGCAAGGCCTATCCTTTCATCAACACATGACAATGATAGTCTTTGCAAGTATAGTTACTCTGGTGACTATATATATATGTACATATATATGCATTTAGACTGTGGCATGCATTTACATGCTGTAAAGTCAGGAAGAGATTATTCTGTTTACTTATCTGACTTTAAGAAATACCTCTTTAAACTAAGTGGCTTCTTATTTGTGTCATTTTAATATTTATCACAGGATTTGAATGGTTTTGGTGTTCATTATGAAGAGAGAAACTTGAGTTGCAGCTAGTCCATCATAAGCAATTTAATTGTTTTGAAATAGAATTATAAATTTCCAAGTACTGTAAAAAATCGCATTATTCATTTTTTATTATTGATAGCACTGTCTTTGAAACGTTAATGAAACATTCAGAGAAACAGCACTCTGACCAATTCTTTCGATCTTGTCTAAAATGTCGCTGTGTCTTGCAAATTGTATACCAATAGGAACATTTATTTGTGCATGCTGTCAGCATTTGAGACAAGTGTTCCTATCCTGCATACATTTTATATCTATTTTAACATGGGTAACTTCCTTCTCAGTCAAATAATATTAATATATGAGAACAAATTAATTCATATTTATTCGACAATATTTCTCTAATAAATCCAGCAGATATTTAAGCATTGGAAAGTAGAGTAGAATAGTTGAAATAGCACAAATGTTGGAGTTGAAAACACTGATTCAGGTCAAGCTTCCTAAACTGTGAATTTTGATCATATACAGGATCATAAAACTGAATGTGAGGTTCATAAAAATTGGGCAACAATAAAGGTTTCTGAATTTACCACAACCAAAAACTAATTCATAATGAAATAATCAGTTCACAATGAACTAGATCTGTGGTGTTTATGGCAGTGCTTATAAGTCATATTCCTCAGGCTCATTGCAGCCTTGATTTGGAACACCTACTATGTATGCTTTGGCATGCATATTCAATCATGCTATACAATGCCAAGAGGTGTTGCCTAAAATACCTCAGTGCAGATATTGTATTAAAAATTTACAGCATAATTGCTGTATATTATTAAGCTTCTGCTTTCTAGAAATCTAACAATTAAATTACAGAACAGTTTCTGAGGTGACATCATATAACAAAACTGGTCTTAACCCTTACAAGAAATCTATATGAATGAGTTTTCATCATTAACAAGATACAATTAGTATAGTAAGGTTGTTACTACAGATCTTTCAAAGACCTGTCATGTTGTATTGTCTGAGTGATATATTGAAGTAACACCAAGGGAGACATGTATCTCTTCATTTTAGAAAGTTATATTCTAGATTTAATTTAAATTAGTTTAATTAATTAATTATTTAGTTTATTGAATTTAAACAAATTAAATAATTAATATATTTACATAAATTAACTTATCTCCTTTATTTATGCAGGTGGCTTTTTCTGAATATCTTGGAAGGTAGTCTCTGCTCTATTAGATTCTAGTGTTGAGAAGTGGACATTGACAGTGAATAGTGAATCTAGAACAAAGATGCATGAGATTGTCAAAGTGAAAGATAAAAATTTCCTGTTCTCAATAATATATGCCTTGTTAAATACTCTGAGAACTTTGTGTTTTAGCAGGTGGTTAGTGAGAGAATAAAGAAGGCAGATGTGGAAACAGGAAGATGAGTTAAAGATACTAGGAAGCAGAGATGGCAAGAATTACAACTGAATGAGACAGTGGAAATATGAAGGGTAGATGCAAAGAAAAATAAGATGGAGGGGTAGAGAACTCAGAAATTCCCAGGTTGTGATATAAGATAGAAATAGAGAGATGAAGAAAGTTTTTAATGTCAGCAATACATATGGGAAAGCTGTGCTGGGAAACAGAATTTCATTTACTATAATCTCAGAGATTAGGACTAGGTCAGAAAACTACCTATTTTGGGTTTACTTTGATGTTCTTATTGTGAATTAGGAACATTTCAGTTCAACTACTTAGCACATTTATTTTTCACATAAATTTATAATTCACAACAGCATTTATTAACAGAGAACAGGAAAGTCTTATCTCACATTTAACAATCTCATGCTTCTTACTTCTCTATTCACTGTCAATGTCCACATACCAATGCTAGAATCCAATGAAGGTAAGACATCCTTCCAAGATGTCCAGAAAAGGCTAACTGCATAAATGAGGAAGGGAGATAAACTTAGTTTGGGCTTATAAATACCTAAATATACATCCTTGTCTAGAATATAATTTTCTAAAATGCAAACATACATGCCCCCCAATTTGGTCTGTCTTAAATATATCACTCAAATATTACATGACAGGTCTTTGAAAGATACGTGATAACAGTCTTATTATATGGACTAACTGCATCTTGTTAATGCTAAAAAATTACATATATTTAATGTGAATTCATGTGAAATTGAAGTATGTTATTCAAATAGAATAATTAAGATTATTTACTCTTTTGAATATTAAATTCAGAAATAAAATTTTATTTCAAAAGTCTTTGAATATTAAGATTCAAATCTTTGACTATTAATATTGTATAATAACATTATACAAAATATCATTCTATGTAATATATACATATACTTGAAAATATTACATATTGTTTGTATGTGTAATTGATGAAAGTATGAGGAGAAAATTAAAGTTGTAGAAAGAATCATCCAAAAAGAAGATTATACTATTTGAAATATATAAAACTGGGCTGTTGATTATACTAAATGCAGTTTATTTTTATTTAATTTTAATATTATGATATGAATGTATTAATTCTCATTCACACATTTACTTTTTACAGGCCAAAAATTTGCTGATGAGTTGAACTGAAATGTTTATTCCTAAAATAGAACACCAAAATGACATAAAACTAGCTATGGTTTCTGTCCTAGTCCTGACCTGCTGTGATATTAAACACATTGCCCCATGACTTTATACTCCAATGTAGTACTTAAAATAAGGACAGCAACTACCATATTTAATAAACAGGCATTTAGGTGATTAACTTTTGCTAAACATTATATGATTTATGATGGGCCATATATAAAGAGCAATGAGAAAAGACAGATAAACATGAGATTGACAAGAAGGAAGAATAAAAATGGCAGTGTATGAATAGGCAAAATTCATGAAGCAATGTAACCAAACAGCTATGGACCACCATGCTAAAATTCAGTTCCCCTCAGCATATGTCATCTTGGCTGTCATATGAAAATATAAAGTTATTAAAATAATAGCAAGGCCAAGTATCAAAGGCTTTTAGCAAGCTTAAGAGGACAGCAATTAATATTGGATTAGCCAGAGTATCTAGAACAGAGGACCCAGGTTCTCACAGAGAATGAAAGGCAGATATGTCAGAATTTTTTGAGAAAGTAAATGTCATGTTCATAGATAAAATGGTAAGAAACTGAAAAAAAAAACAAAAAAGTAAATAAAGAAGTTAAGAGAAACAATATATAAGACAAACTGAGAAGAGATGAAGGTCTAAATATAAAACTAATGAAAATGGCACACACTGTGTGGATGCATCTGGATATGGCTCAGGTCTATGAAGTCTTGAGAAGATATTGTACCTGAAAGAATGTTGAAATTTCAGGCAATTTCAAGTACTAAAATCTGCAGAGGTGCTTAGACACCTGTGCAATGTGGAAGATACATACCTCCAGAGGAATAATCTTGTGATGATTTGATGAGATGATGCACTATTATTCAGAATCTAAATCAGTGTGTCCTTAAGGCACAGAAAGTATAAATGCATCATGCAAAGAAAGATAACTCACTAATAAAAAAAGTTATATGATTTCAATAATAAGACTCTCTGATTAAAACTTTGTAAAGACAATAATAAGATGAGAGGTTTGTATACAGTAGGTAGAGGTGGGAAAGGCACATAAAGATGAAATAGACATTTTTAGGATGATAGAACCATATTGGAAAAATGGTTGGTAGTTATATACTAAAGCTGAGCATACATTTAAAATAGGACCTACCAGCTCTTTATCTAAGTATCAAGAGAAATAAGGATAAATACATATAAAGAAGTGCACAAGAAAACACATAGGCAACAGATGAAATAAATTATGTATCTACTCAAAGAAGAACATATATAATTTGTGATAACTGCACATTATTTGAGCCATTGGGACATCATTACTACATTCAGCAAGATAAAGTAACAAACAATGAAAATTTCCCAGGGACCTGTTTCCTCCTGGTAGGTTGCCTTCTCTAGCCTTATGTGGTTATATGCCTAGTCTTATTGTACCTTGTTATGCTGTGATTGGTTGATATATCTGTGAGGCCTGCTCTTTCCTAAAGGGAAACAGAAGAGCAGTGGATCAGAGAAGAGAGGTGGGTGGGAGAGACTGGGAGAAGTAGAGGAGAGGAAACCAGTCAAGATGGAATATAGGAGGAAAGAAAAAATAAAAGAGAGAGATAAATGCTGGCTTTGAGCTTACATTTTCTCTTATCTCTTTTTTTGATCAAAAACTGAGCCCAGGTAGATAGGGCATTTCCTTGTCAGGTCCTTCTGGAACTATTCTTACAGACCTACCCACAGTATGTTTCCTTAATGATTCTAAACCCAGCCATGTATGTAGTAAAAAGTAGCAGTTACCATCATTATAGATTCAAAATAGTTCTTAACTCATTGTGTCCATTGGCCTATATACTTCTTGTTATGGTTTTTAATGAAGTATATCAGATACATCTATAGTATTTTAAAAAAGTAGTTGATAATAAATAAAACCAAAAATATAGAAACAAATAAATGAGTTCTAGAATAATCTCTCATTAAAAGCTACATGACACTTGACTAAGGACTTACTTTTCCATACACTGTATGATCTACAACTTATATGTGCATGGATACACTATGTAATAACACAAACTTTCATCAACCAGCACTGTTTTCTCTTGGACAGGAAACTCTTTTTTTCATGTCTGAAATCTCATGAACCACAGCTGACAGATGTCACAAGATTTCTTAGATGTTTCCTCATGCAACCAACATATCAAACCAAACCATTTTATGAGAATAAATATACTTTTAGCACAACATTTAGTGTGTTTAAGTCCTCTAATTAAAGAATAAATGGCAGAATGATTCAATCATAGCAGAAGCTTCCAGCACAGCTGTGCAGATAGTAGTGGACTAGGAAGGAGAAAGAAGCCCAAATTATAATCTTCAAACACCTACCTCAGTTATCAACTTCTTCCACCAAGGTCACATTTTTATACAACTTTCATGTCCCACCCAGAGTTCTGAATCATCAGGGAGCAAGTGCTCAAAATATGAGCCTCTTGGAACATTTTAGGTTCAATCCATTACCAACATGTTTATTTGTACACAATTCACTTATAAAGGATCAGAATTAATATAATGGGTTTCCAGGAATAATCCAAAGCCTACCAATTTTGTACCATGAGAGCTGATAAATTTTATGGAAATTTTTCTGAATAGTTGACATCTTTTCACTTACCTGAAAATGGTCATAGCAGGAGAATTTATTCCAAAAACATGACAAATGCCAAACATCAAGTCAGGCTTCATAAACCCTGAAAATTTGGTTGGGCAATATTTTTTTAGTATACTGTAAGTTTGGATTACTCATGTTTTCCCTAGAACTGTTGAAAACTTTGCTGAAAAAAATCTGATGAGACAAGAGATTTAATCATGAGGAAATGGGCAAGCAGAGGAAAGGTTAAATAACTGGATATTTTTAAAATTATTTTATTTATATGTTGTAAGAAAGCCATACATCTTAGCCAAAGAGACAGTTTTCAAGTTTCTTGTAAATTATCCAATTTAATCTCCAATCTTCTTCTATTTTTTTCTTTAGACAGTAACTCTCTCCCAGGAGAAGGTCTTTGCTTGCACTGCCACTTGTGTCTGAATTACTTTTGCTTCTATTTGTCACATTCCTAGAACTATGAATTTTTTGGGAACAATTTAAATACTCTCTCATTTCACAAAAATGTCCTCTTTGGTCATATAAATGTAAAGTTTCTCTGTACTTTAATCTTCAACATAGTATTTCCACCTTTGCTGGGCACATGATACTACTGCTAATTATGTATTTATTTAACTCTCTTAGAAAAGAATTTAAATTATTCTCATCAGTATTCAGCTTAAAATCCACTGATTGGTAGTACACATCGGATAAGCATGGTTGTCATGAAAGAGAGAGGATAAGAAAGAATTGAGACAGAAAAAAGAAAAAAAGAGAAGAAAGGGTGAAAAAAGTACAGAGAAAACCATAAATAAGGAAGTTAGTGTAATAGTTAACAAATGCTTTTGCTCAGAAATAAAGTAAATAGCACATTAAGGTTTGGCAAAAGACCAGGGCTTCATGCCTGAATTGAACAGGATGTCTGGAGCTTTAGTGATTCATGGATTTATTCACTTATTTATATATGCATTCATTAAACTCCATTTTCTATTCAACAAGGAATTGCAGAGGATCCATTTTATACTTTGGTATTAGAAACTAAGAGCTAGAAAAGAATGAAGAAACACATCTAATTTCACTATTGCATATGAATGAATGATGAGAAAGGAAACCTTACAAGTTCAATGCAAGGTAAGGAAATGGAGACAACAAAAGCACTAGAGACCCTTATTTAATTTTATGTCGGTTGCAAAGACTAATTTTTTTGAATTAGAGTAGGACTGGCATAAGCGGTGAGGGTGACTAAGAAAAAGAATCAGGAGGAACAAAAGAGACAAGTGAGACATGTGCAGATCCTTATAGTCTGGAAGAAAACAATGGAGTACAAAGAGGATAGAAAATGACAAGGTTTAAAAAAGGCAATAAGTCTGCTACTGGTGGTCATGACGGAGTTGAGAATATAAGAGGATCAGAAGATCTGCCAAATCTGAAGAGGTTAGCAGAGACCAAACTGGGAAATAGAAGAATCATGAACTATGTCCCTCAGACAGTAGGAAGTCTATGAATAGTCTCAGTGATATGATCAAATTACAGTTTTAAAAGACCTTTTTGGCACCATTAGAGAAATAATTGAGAATGAGAAATCTGGAGAGTGTTAACCTAAGCTAGACGTCCTTTCAAGTAATCTAAAAAGAGTTGATGTTGAACTTAGGGCATCAGCATAGACTCTAGATTTACAGTGTATAGCAGCGAAAGTCTGAACTAAAAACACAATTCATGATGGAGATACTTACAGATGTTCCCATCTACTTTCACCATTTTCCTCACACAAAGATATCTTTAAAAAATATCTTCACTTTCAAACATATTCTGCATTCTCCCAACTTTTGCTATTGTGCCCTGGAAAAACATCTTTTCAAGTCATTTTGGAGTGGGAAAGTTAGGGTGGAGAAGCTGGAGATAGATGTATATATTCATGCACACACACACACACACACACACACACACACACACACACTTCACAGATGTCATCTATCAGAATGGCAGTGATGGCAAATCTCTCATTCCCCACTTCTATGACATAAATATCTTATCTTTCTTAATTTCAAAAAATACAAGTTATCTCAAGAATTCCTTTGGAAAAATAAGAATCCACTCTGATGACTAGACTGTTTCCATGGTTATTCAAGCTCTTTTATATTGTGATAATTTCTCAAAATGAAAATTCTTTTTGTCTCCTAATGTTGCTTTTTTGTGTGTATAGGTATTCATGCTCACACAGAGGCTGCTTGGGTCAAAAAATAAAGAAAGTAAGATAAAATAAAATAAAAGACTCCAGTCTCTTGGTTATTTCCCCACTTCCTACTGCTTGCTAGCCTGAAGCTATTGTTAAGCCTTTAAAGAGATGCATAAAACAGAGTGTCAGTGTAGGGGTAGGATAAAGGATAATACTAGAATTTAGATTTTTATTATTATTTTATTTCTTTTTAGTATAAAGACATTTTAGACAAATAAACATTGTATGTAGTAATCTATAATTCAAAATCTTAAATTGCACCATGTCCTTTAGCATTTATTTCTTCCTAATTAAAACACCTTTCCAAATTCAAAGATAGAAAATTAAGCCAGTGACTTTGTCACTCAAAGGAAGCTCACCTGGCTACCATTTTTCAGTTTCATTTGCATATTCAAACCATGTGTTTTGAAATCAGGATAGAGATGTTGTTTTTATTCTGATATTTAAAGCTGAAATGTACTATGCATCATTGATTCTCAGATATGGGTTACTATGACATAGGATATATGTCTTGATACCATCCATGCTTTGAATTAAGAGTACACAGATGCTATACAGACATGTTTGAACAATTGTTACCCAAAGGACAGGAGCAAAGATAACTACTACACAGTCTACAAAGCTCTGGCCAACTAACTAAACAGAATAATTCACCATAAAATGTGGCTGCTACAGTGCTATGTGTGAGAAATTCTGACTTAAAAGTTGGAGATGCTGCAGCTATGGGGATTGTGTTCTTTGAATCAATCATAAGGAATCACAATTGCTTTGATAGTTGAAACTGAGAAAATATATTTAAGTGAGTTGATGAAAAGACAAAGAGAAAGGCAAAAGACTGGTCCTAAATTTCAGACAGATCAAAGCTTATATATGTAAACTAGAATTCAAAGCAAGTCAAAGAAATCTGACAAGGCAAGTGCCTCTTGTGGATTTGTTTTGTCTCATACACCTATTAAATACTGTTTTTCAGGGTATCAGGAAATGAACTATTTACCATTACCTAACAACAACAACAAAAATAGAAGAGTCCAAGATTCATTCATTTTTTCTTGTAGCAGGTAATGAAATAATATATAAATAAATACAGTTATAGTTAACAGTTTTTCTGAGTAAGCCCATTGATTTCATTTATTCATGTATTATGATTTAAAACACAGACAATATCTATGGTTAGGAGAGAGGTAGACAGATAGGTATAGAGAGAGTTAAAGTTTTATGTCTGCCTTAAACTTAATATGTAAATCAAGATGGCCTAAAAGTCATAGAGATCCACCTGTGTCTAAACACTCAAGTTTGGGGATTAAAGGCATGAACCACTATATGTGAACAGAAAACTCAACTTAAAAAAAAAAGACATAATAACTAGAAGAAGATATAATAAATGAGGTAAACTGTGCTAATTAATAATCTAAGGTGTGTTATATTAATATATTCAGGACTCTGTACTGGTTCAGGAATTGTTAATCAATTAGAGTTCTAAAGTGAAAATCCTATTGATCACCAACATATAAATATTTGTTACTTTTACTTTATAAAGGAAAATGGGCACCAGGGAAATGATTAAGCATGAAAACATGATAGCAGCCAAGCATAAGAATTAGTTCAGTCCACACAACATTCATTATATGAAAGAATTGATTCCACATACACACAAAATGATTTTTAATTAACTATTTTAGTATAAATACAAAAAGTAAATTATATTTTTATATCTGTATATAATTTTATGTTGCTAATATTCACTTTTACACCTGTCCACTATGTTCTCATCACACTTATTGGTCTAATTTATCATGGCAAATAACCCCTATTTATACATACATATGCATGTTTATATACATATATGTGTGTGTGTGTGTGTGTGTGTGTTTAAGTATAGGATCTGCATGCTACAGAAAGCAGGAGATATTTGTCTTTCTGAGCCTAACTTATTTTGCTTAACATTATGATCTCTAATGTCATCCATTTTCCAGAAAATATTATAATTTCATTACTTGTTAATGTGGAATAAATTACATTGTGTATTATGTACATATGACATGTATTCTTTTAATTCTCCTTTTTGTTACTTATACTGGGTACAGTGATATAACAATAAATACCGGTATTAACTTATATGACTGTCCCTGTGGCTTACCAAGTTGAATTTTTTCAAGTATGCATATATAAATTTGTCATATAGTACTTAACCATCAAATTGTTTTGAGGAACCCACATAATAATTTCTTCAGTGGTTAATAACAGTTTGCAATTCCAAGAGCAATGTATAAGTGTTCTTTTGCTATGCTCTCACCAACATTTATTAGCATTTATTGTTTTCTTTGATGATAGTTATTCTGGATGTGTTAATGGGAATGGTAAAGCAGTGTTAATTTGTATCTCCCTGATGAATAAGTTTGTTTAACATGTTTTCAGATATATAATGACCACTTATTTTTCTTTTGTGAAATTTCTGTTCAATTAATTGGCCCATTAGTTG
This sequence comes from Sigmodon hispidus, assembly GCA_004025045.1. Classification (NCBI taxonomy): domain Eukaryota; kingdom Metazoa; phylum Chordata; class Mammalia; order Rodentia; family Cricetidae; genus Sigmodon; species Sigmodon hispidus. The sequence continues at coordinate 44,108 of PVIH01003174.1, read as the reverse complement.
ATTGGGTAATTATTGGTTTATATTGATCTTTAATTTTTGGAGTTCTTTGTACTTCCTTGATATTTATCCTCTGGCAGTCATTCAATTTCAAATTTTCTCTCACATGATATAGCTTGGTCTCCTTCCTCTATTGAATACTTCTGCAGCATAGAAGCTTTGTTAATTTCATACAATCTGATTTGTGATTCTGAAATTTCTCCCTTTGCTACAGAACACAGTTTTGAAAGTTTTGTCCATGCCTGAATCTTGAAGTTCCTCCTTTATGCTTTACTGTCACAGTTTCAAAGCTTTGAGCCTCATATTAAGGACCTTGATTCATTTGTAATTGAATTTTATGACAGATGAAAGACGAATATCTAGTTTCATCTCCATATATGTGGATTTGCAGTTTTTCCGCCACTATTTATGAAAGAGATATTTATGTTTTTCTCACGTTTTGTTAAAGATTGTGTAGTTGAATCTATGTAGTTTCATCTGAATCCTCTATGCTGTCCTATTGCTACTAATTTCACTCTTTTACATTTACCAGTATAGTTTGACATCAGATATCATGATAACTAACATTGCTCTTTTAATTTATAATTACTTTGTCAATTCAGAGTCTTTTATGTTTCATTATAAATTTTAAGATATCATTTTTTGGTTTTGTGAAAGTTTTGATTGAAATTTTGTTAGAAATTGCATTCAATCTGTACATAGATTTTTTTTTTAAAAACTATTTTTACAAATTTGATTCTAGAGTCTCTATCTGTTCCAAGAAGAAGAATCATGTAAGAGCTACAGGTGAGCCATGGGCTGAGACACGTGGCAGGTAGATTAGTAGAAATGGGTTGATTTAAGATGAAAGAGCTTGCTGGTAATGTACTTGAGTCATGGGCCAAACAGTATAAAGTGTATAAGTGTCTGATTCATTTCTTTGGGGGATAAAAGCTGCCACAGACCACATTCCAAACCTCCAGGCCCAAAAGGGCCCGGAAAACCTAAAACAACAGATGGCGTCCCTGGGTGGGTCGAACACCCGCATAAAGCCTAAGAAAGTTTAAAAAGCTTAAAAAGTGTTCTAGATCACTGAAACAGAGACAAAAGTGGCTTTCTGAATCACGTATTTGAATTGATTTATAGTACAGTGACAGTGTGGTGTTCAGGCAGGAATTTAAAAATGGCGCGTTTGCGGCACACAGCTTTAACTCCTATGTTTCACGGAAGGCTTGGAATAAGTTTGATTGATTTAAGGTTTCTGCTTATACTGAACAGAAAGGAAACAGTTTAAAAAGGTTTTTCTCATAGCAGCTTTTCCTGAGTTCGCTCTTTGCCCACAGAGGCAGAGCAGCACGGGGCTCCTCCGCCATATTGAAAAGCTGCCAAGAGGGGCGGAGTTAGCAATTAAGGTGACACAACATTTTAAAAGCTCTTTGGGTGAAAAATGATTAAGATTTCTCAATAAAACAGATTTAGACTCTCAAAACCTCTAAACGGGGTACAATGTATGTAAAATACACATAGGCTTCAGAGAGAGAGAGAGAAAAAGAAAAAAAAAAGGGTGAAGAAAACCCTTTAAGAAAGAGAAATAGAAACAAAGTTTTTTTTTTAAAAAAAAGGCCACGCAAAGATGGCAAATAAAGTCTAGATTATGTTTGTTTTGTTTTCTTTTGATTTTTTGACTTTTAATGAGCCAACTGCAGAAAGATGGTTGATTGCTGGGGCTGCTAAATACACATACTTTAAAGATATTTTGACTTTGAAATCTATTTATAAGAATATGTTACTTGGGAAAAGAGTTTCTGCTTTTGTCTCCAGAGAAGATCAAAACCTGTGGATTGGTTCTAGGCAACTGTGGTTCCGTTTGCCAAGGCCACCTGAAATTCTGATGGGAAGATCAGCTTCCAAGATGGCCAGTTGAGATGATCCAGCTTCAAAAACCCATGACATCATCGTCCTTTGACAGCAGGAAGTAGTAAAAGAAAGCTTCGTCCAATTTCCCAAAAATATTACTTATTAATGTTTGTTTTCATTATAAATGGTTAATGGTCATAGTCAATTTCTTAAAAAAAATTGGGGGAGGAGGATATGATATAGAAATGATTAGAAAAGATAAGTGGATTTTGGTTTATTGATACAAACTTAAGATCAATTTTTTTATGCTGTATGTATTTTTCTACTCTTGATTAAGGTATGATGCTGATGTAACTCATTTAAAATTGTAATGTGTAATTGAGAAATGCAGATTAATAGTCAACTATGATAAGCAAACTTATAGTCATGTTAGTTAGGTTTTTATAGGTATGCAAAGATATATTTCAGATAGATAGGTAGTCTTCAAACACTTCAAAGACATGCAGAATATGGCATTTAAGATATTTTAAGAACTTAGACTTTTTTGGACAGTGAGACAGGTCTGTTCCTGGCAGCACCAATGTATTTCAGGAAAAGGATGGGCATTGAAGAAACTTCATGTGGAATTTACTTTGTGGCAACAGTTAGCCACTGGACAAGAAACTGTTCTGGTATTGACTGCTTGATAGTATGCTGTATAAACTGGACATGCAGGTTCCATAGGAAAGTGACCTCTGAACTTTGGCAGAACGAGCCTAGATGGTCCTTCAGGTTCCTGCTTTGTAGAAAACATTGCCAAACATTCTTCAGGACACAAGGAGAAGCAACTGATGGACTGTGTCAGATTTCCTGCATCACTGAAAGGTATGACAGAGACTTTGGGCCGTAAAGGCTGAAGATGGATGCCCCAACATTACAAAGAAACTTTGGGTGACTGTCCAGGCAGACAGGTGTTATCTCTGTCATTTTCTAGACTTTGGAAGTTGCTTGTACTTCCTGTTTATTTAGATAATATTATATCCTTCTGTGGTCTTTGATGTGGTTGAAGGTTTAATAATTGTAGGTATAGTTCTTTTTAGGTTAAAAGGTATATAGATATGAAACTTTACACTCACAATGATAAGGTAGATAATGGAAAATTCTCTTTAATTTTGTGAGTACAAATAGACTGGATATTGTGACTGTAATTCCTGCTTGAGAGCTGTTCTGTTGTAATTTTGCTATATGGAAATTGAAACCTTCCTTTTTAATTAGACAGAAAAGAGAAAATGTGGTGGAAATGTTCTCTGTATGATGTAAATAAAGGACTGTTTTGGCCTATGCATAGCACTGTAGAAGTGGGTGGAGAATCAGAGGAGAGGCAGGTAGGAGAAGGGTGGAGTTAGTCAGTCTCCATCCGTCCCAAGAAGAAGAATCATGTAAGAGCTACAGGTGAGCCATGGGCTGAGACACGTGGCAGGTAGATTAGTAGAAATGGGTTGATTTAAGATGAAAGAGCTAGCTGGTAATGTGCTTGAGCCATGGGCCAAACAGTATAAAGTATAAAAAAAAAAAAAAAAAAACAACAACAACAACAACAACAACAAAAAAAAAAACACCAAAAACAAAAAAACCCAAATTTGATTCTACCATTCACAAGCATGGAAGGTCTTTCCATTCCTAGTGTTTTTTTGTTATTGTTGCTGTTTGGGTTTTTTTTTTTTTTCAGCTTCCTTGTTCAGCCATTTAAAGATTCTACCATGTACATCATTTATCTTCTCAATTATGTTTACTCTTAGGTATTAAGAAAAAACTTCTGATGTTTTTGTTAATGTGCCTTTTCTTTATTCTTTCCTGAAAGTTTATTATCACTATATAGAAATCCTATTGATTTTTGTAGTGATTTTATGCTTCCTACTAGCTAAAAGTACTTTGAAATTGAAGAGTTTTCTACATGACTCCTTAACATCATTTTTTTAGTATGTAGTTACATCATCTGCAAATAAAGATACTATGATCTCTTCCTTCCTTATATGTAAGTACTTTACTCCTTTGTCTAAACTTACACTGTTCTAACAAACATTTCCTTCTGCCAATTGCAGAAGACCAGAGAGAATTGATTCCCTCTTGCTTTGGAAAGAAAGTTTGTTGTTGTCTACAAGTTTGGTAGAGTAGTGGCACTAGGTTGACTCTACTTAGTCTTTGGTGTAATGAGGTGTGTTTCTTATACTATCTTATAGACCTTTTGTATGTGTAAATAATGAAATTTGTTAAATGTTTGTTTGTTCTTTGTGTATTGAGGTTGATCATGTAATTTATTTCATTTTGTGTTATATTTCATTGATTGGTTTACAAGGTAAATAATTATTAATCTTGTTAAAATAATTCTAAACCTACTTTTCTATATTAGATGACCTTATTAATATATCCTTCGATTCTGTTTGCAAGCATTTAATCTACATTGTTCAGGAAGTTACTCTACAGTTTTTTCCCCTCTTTGTTATGGATAGCAAACTAATACTGCTTTTCTAGAATGACTTGTGTAATGTTAGGGCCTCTCTGTTTTATGGTACAATATAAATAACAGTGGTATGTATCTTCTTTGGATGTTGGGGAACTCAGTATTGAGGCTATCCAGTTCCGGGATTTTCTCTGTTGTTAGAGTCATTCATTACTCTTTCAAATGCATACCTGTTTTTAATTTCTTTGATTTGATTCTAAAAGAGCACATGAGTCTAGCAATTTATTTATTCTAAGGTTTTCAATATAAGGTTAAAATATAAGTTTGTGAAGTAGTCTCTAGTGACAGTTTGGTCTTTTTATTCATTTACTTTTTTAAAGTTTAGCTAAAAGTTTATTGATTTCTTTTCCAAAGAACTAATTTCTTGTTTCATTGGCTCTGTGTATTGAGATTTATGTGTCTATGTGTTTAATTTGTGGCTTGATCTTGATTCTTTTCATTGACTACTTTTGAGTTCAAATTTGTCTTTTTTTCTTTTTACATTTTGTTTTGTTTATGTTTTACTTTTTTATTTATTATGAATAAAGTCATATATTTTATCCATGTGTATCCTTGTTCAAGCTCCCTTCCTCTTGCACCCCTCCCATTCACTCTTCTTCACACCCCTTTATCTCCTCCCCAGTAAGGGCAGGAGGTCCCAAGGTCTCAATGTGGGTTAGGTCAGCATTCACTCCTGCCAGATCCACTTTCCTCACTCCAACATCAAGACTGGAACAGGTGTTCCTCTGAAGGGAGTGGGATTCAAAGTACCAGTACAAAGTGTTTCAGATCTCAAGCTGTTCAATGGTTGTGGTTATAAGTTTGGACATGCTTTGTTTTTTGCTTTTTTGTGTAGAGTACACTAGTGAGTGAGTACAACCCCTGCTTATCTTTCTGGGTTTGTGATACCTTTCTCAGGAGGATATTCCCCAAATCCAACAATCTGCCTGCAAATTTTAGGATATCATTTTTTCTTACTGTTGAATAGTACTACATTTTTTGTTTTGTGGCTTGATTATTAGGTGGCAAGCAGACTTTTTTTGAGGGTCATATCTATTTGGTGTTCTGTAAGCTTCTTATATCTTTATAGGCATTTCCTTCTTTAAGTTATGAAAGTTTTCTTCTATGATTTTATTGAACACATTATCTGTGCCTTTGAGCTGGTATTCTTCTCCTTCTACTATCCTCAGGTTAGGTCTTTTCATGGTGTTCCAAATTTCCTGAACATTTTGTGCTACAGCTTTTTTGGTTTTAGTGTTTTCTTTGACTGATATATCTATTTCAGCTACTGAGTCTTCCACTCCAGAGATTCTCTCTTCCATCTCTTGGATTATGTTAGTTATGCTTGTATCTATAGTTTCAGCTCTTTTCTTCAGATTTTCTATATCCACCTTTGCCTCATTTTGTGCCTTTTTTTATTGCTTCTATTTCAGTTTTTAGTTCCTGGAATGTTTCTTTCAGTTTTTGGTTTACCTTTTCTTGGTTTTCTTTCAAGGATTTGTTCATCTTTTCAAAATTTTTGTTTGTATTTTCTTCTATTTGTTTAAAGGAATTTTTTATATCCTCTTTGAAGGCTTCAATATTCTTCATAAAAGTGTTTTTGGTGTTGTTTTCTTCTGTTTCCTATTCATTGTTCTGTTCAGTTCTTGTAGTTGTAGAACCACCAGTTTCTTTTGGTGTTGCCTTGTTGTTTTTTATATTGTTATATGTATTTTTGCACTGGCATCTGCCCATGGCTTCAGTGGTTCATGATTAGGCAGCTCCTAGTCAGTTGTGGCAAGAGGGTTTGTGTGTCTCCTGTCTGCTCTGAGCAAGGTGTCTGCTCGATCTCTGACTCTGCTCTGAACAGGGGTCTGTATTTCAAAGCCTCACTCATTCTCTGATGACACAGTTTGCCATCAAGGTGAGGCCTGGCCATACAAGGTCTCCTCTTTTATGGGTCACTGGAGGAGCCCTCACAGCTAAAGCCTAGCTCTTGTCTCCTAGTGAGTGTTTGAGATAAGACCCTAGGGATTGATCCTGGTCCTGGAGAAGGACTCTCCAGACAGGTGGTCCAATTGCCAGAATCTTCTCACCTCTGACTCTGCTCTGGACAGGGGTCTCACTTTTGTCTTTTTTTATTTTCAGGAATTACTTATTATATTTGTCTCTAATTATTTAATGTGAACATTCAAAATTCTAAAATCTCATCTATTAGTATCTTTTGTGTTTCTCACTACTCATACTTGCCTTTTTATTTGAATCTCTGTATTTTAAAATTTCTTCCTTCATTTCTTCAACAAAGGATTGTTCTTTCTAGAAGAACATTGTTCAGTTAAGATGCTTATTTTTTTCTCTTGTCATTAATTTCTGGTTTTATTCAGTGATCTATTGGTAAGATAAGACAAATTACAATGATTCTTTTACATTTATTTATGTGATGGTTTGAATGTAACAATATCCCCTATAGGTTCATGTAGCTGAGCATTTAGCCCCCAAGAGTTTTATTGTTTGGGAAGGTTATGGAACTTATAAAACGTGTAGTCTTGATGGGGGATGTAGGTCACTAGGGGCAGGTTTTGAGATTTTATTCCCTAATTGCCTTCTCAGCTCTTCCTTTCTGTTTCCTGTGTGCTGCTCTGATGTGATCTGCCAGGGTCTCTTCCCCATATCTACTGTTATACTTTTCCAGCTATTATAGACTGTCCTGCTTGAATCATGAGCCGGAATTGACTATTTCTCCTGTAAGTTGCTATGGATCATGATATTTAATTACAACAGCATAAAGTTACTAATACAATTAATATATTTCCTAGACCATGATATATTTTTGAAGAGCTATATGAGATTCTTAGAAGAATTATATTCCTTGTGTGTCTTATTGAATTCATATATATGCATATATGTTAATATCACATTTCTAAAGTATGGAACAGAGATATTAAGTACTATTATAATAAATCTAATTTGAATATATTTAAACCATAGTATATTAGTAACTAAAAAGAAGAGCAGGTCTTGGGGAAAGGGACAAAAAGGGAATAAAATAGTCATGGGAGGGAAACTAAATGAAGAAAGTCCCTGTTGGTCAATTGAGCTGATTCTGTAAGACAGGTGTTGATAAAGAAGAAGTGAGATCCTTAAAACAAGCTAATTAAAATAAGATAAAGATCAAATCCTAACATCTAAAGAATAAAAATGTAAAGATAAAAATCAAGAAAAAATAAAGCGGTACTTAAAATTTAAGATTACTATATCATCATTGTTTACCTTCCTTGTAGTGATGACTATGACTTTACGTCTCCCCTAGATTGTCATTTGCTGTTGATTATTCAGGTATGAAGACACTCCATTATATCTTTGTCAATCTAATGAAGCTGCAGAATTCTGAGTTAGGCTTCTGTACTACACAAGGATTCACTCTCCATATTCAATGTCTTGCCCTAGCCCATCCTACAATCCAGCTGCAGCCTTCTTCATTTGTGATACATAACTGTGCTTGTCATATCAGTTTTCAATGTCCTAAGCTCCTGGGCTAAGGACCACTTGTATTTGCATTTGATGATGAATCATCTTTTCCCTAAATCTCTAGTTGCTTAATCACTAAAGATTACAAATATTGTCTGAGCACATTTGTTTCCATGACACTGTGTCATATTTATTGCTAATCCCATTGAAGCATGAGTTCAAATCCCTGGCCATGGGAACATAAAGTAGTGTTATATTTTCTGCTTGTCCAGTTGAAGCCATTATGGACAGGGCCTCTCTTTGTACTTGCTTAGAAAGAATGGTAGTCAAACAGATGGCAAGTTCTATTGGAACATCTGCTTCAGGAGCTCCATTTTCTCCCTCCCCCCTTCTCTTTCCCTCTCCCTCTTTCTCCCCCATGATGACCCAGGCTGCCTTTTACCCATATAAGCCTCATAGTATCAGGGAGCCTTTACATGCTTCTAGCAGGCCTGAGTTGTATGACTCACTTTTAACCTTACCAATATATTCTTCTATTTCTATAAATTGCTCAGATGTTATAACTTAAAAAACAAAAATTAAAAATAAATATTAATAGGATAAGTAAGATAGTGAATTGTAGAAAATAGGGAAACCATTAAAATCTGGACATTTATGGTTGTGAGCCAAGCCTTTAACGGCTGAGCCATCCCTCCAGCCCAATATCATTCTTATCCTCTGTATAGTTATTGTTAACTCTTCTGCATTTTAAATTCTTTTTACTGTTTTTTTTTGATAAATACAAAATAAAGAAGAAAAAAAAATCTGGACATTTATAACATTGTGTTTATAAAAGAAGCATTAGTTTTAAACCGAAAGTGCTGAATGAAATAGCAGGAAAAGAGAAGTAAGCTCCCACTTTTCCAGGCCACAAGCAGGGAGAGAGAAGTTCTCTGGAAGCAAACTAAGTTGGGGAATGGAGATGCAAATACCCAAGATCTGGGCCTTTATCTAAGGCCAGGTGAGGGATCTGAGGGTCATGCTGCAGCTGGGAATATACAGATCTGATGGCTTGCACTGACACAAGGTTCCATGGTGACATCTGGGCCTAGGTTGCAGCTGAGGATTGTGCCTTGGTCCATGACCCTACAGCCAGGGTTTATGCTTATGCTGATCATCTGTGGCTGATAATACCATTGAGTGTCATGCTGATGTAGGGAACTGAGTCATCACTTAGAGCCATGTTGCTGTTCAAGTACCAATCTGCCATTGGAGACTTACCAACTGGAGTAGCCTGCCCTTCCACCTGGGGCCATCATGACATTCAAGACTAGAATGATGCCAGGGATCATGTCTGTATTTATGCCCAATAGCCATCAGGGTCTGAACTAATTTCTGTGGCTTGTGTTACCATAGGGGTCATGCGTGATGAAATCCAATGGCCTTTGTAAGCCAGCCCTGTCCTTCCTTGATCTTGGGATAGGTGGCTGTGCCTCTTATTGGACAATGCAACAGGAGAGTTGTTGCTATGCCACCCTTTCTGCCCCCAATCTGACATGGAACAATCAGGTATGGGAAAGCTGTCTCCATGCATGGGCCTAAAAGAGTTGGTTCTATACTTTGCCTGAGATGGTAATCTCAAAGGCCTGGCCTGACCAGTTAAGCTACCCCCCAGACCCACATCCTGGACCTTGGTTTGTCCCACCGTCACAGCTGCCCCATCTATGATCTGCTAAAGATATGAAAAGAGACTGGTCCTGTGGAAAGATAACTTCAGGTTCTCTTTTGGCTACAACAAGATATATTAGAGATATTTCAGTGATAGCTCAGTGATGATGGTGTACCAGAAACCTGAAACCTTGAACCAGACCAATGATTCATAATGAAACACATTTTGTGGGTGGGGCTAATAGGACAAGTAGGGAATACTTCATGGCACACTATTGTACCAGATGCCACTAAAAGTAATGAAGAGGTGTTGGAAAGATGGAGGAGCAAGGTGGATGTTTTGTTTAGTGTTTGTTTTATTTTGCTTTTAATTAACTTGTGGGCTATAGAGAGGGGAGGGGCAACATGAAGTGTTTGATAGGTGAACAGATTTGGGATGTATGATATAAAATTCCAAAGAATTCATAAAGTATGTTTAAAATACTTTTTAAAGTAAATCATATATACAGAAAGGGTACAAAATTAGGAAAGAGGGTTTAGGAAGAGAAGTTTCAGTAGAAGGAGGGCAGAGGCAGGGAAATAGAAAGTGAAAATGACTAAAATTCATTATACAAATGTATGACACTGTCAAACCAAAAGGAAGAATTAAGTCAAGAGGATATTAATGCAATATAAATAAACAATGTAATTAAACTAATAATAAATGCTATCTGCCCACCTCACAGAGAGGTAAGAAAATTGCTATCATTCATTTCTTCTGTATCATCATGTATTTTATAATTCATAGAAGAAGCTGCAAGTTAGGATTTTCTTAACAATTTTGAACTTCCTGGAGCCAAATGTGAGAATGTTGAATCTAAATTTGTGTAGAGACATGGGAAGGGTAGTATCTATCATGAACATTATTAGATAGTATATGAAAGATGATGATTCAACTTAAAACAAAAGAAAATTTATATGTCATGTGAGTTTTTCTGCTGACTATTTCCTATCAGTTTCTTATGGATGAGTAAAGGGAGCATTGAGAGAGAATTATAAAGTAAAAGTTTATACAATTTTAATGATTAACAACAAGACCTCAGAATGTATGACCATAAGACAATAGATTCTGTTTTTCTAGTATTTCTAAAATCTATGTATATATTATTTTGACATTCATGTAAGTACTCAGATAAGTTAACATGTGAAATCTTCATCACTGATCTTGCGAAAGGAGTCATAAGTTTCAAATACTGAGATTCAGAAATTGAAGATCTTGACTATATTTTGTGAATCTAGTATGACCATCCTCTTTACTCACTAAAGCCCAGAAGCTTGAACATTGAAAAAAAATCTTATTTCAAGATGGAGCTATATACTTCATTCGTAAAATCACATGGTTACCATGTTTAAGTCCTTGGGAACAATCTTCAGAACTGACTAAATTAGTATATTTATCAGTCAATGCTCTTTTTATGAGCCTTATTTTTTTCCCCTTAAACTATATGTAGTATAAGGTGTTATTTTGGAGATTTCCCACAAAACAGAGAGATAACAATGTAAATGGTAAAAACAATAAAATAATACCTGTATTGCATACAATGATAGCATAAGATCAATGCATATTTGTATTTTTAACTACCCACACATAAAACTTCTTTCTTTGTGATTGCTCTTTGAGGAGTCCAATTAAAAAAAAATCATATAAACCAGAGATGCGGAATTAAGCCAGTCACCTTTCAAGTGAGAGGAAACTTAGTGGGCCTGCATTTCTCAGACTTATCTACACATGCAAAGGATGTATTTGGGAATGAGGACAGAAGTGTCATTTCATGCTGCTATTTAATGCAGAAACTAACTATGCATTAGAGATTCTCAAATAGAGAAACCCATGACACTGGACATCCATGTTGACTCCTTGTTTTGGGTTGATAGAGTATGTAGATGCTGGGGATCAGACATGCATGAACAATTGTAACCCGAACTGCATAAATAAGGATGTTGCTACACATCCTACAGAATTCAGATCCTATCAGTCATGCTAACCCATCCCAGATATAAAACTTTTCTTTTCTTTATAATTGCTTCTTGAGGAATGTAATGTTCATCTCAATATTCCTCACTCCCAAAGCTATTGCCATTAATCAATAACAAAATTTTTTCATCTCAGATTATGAATCACTGGGTTAACCTGGCATTGATAGGTAACAACTCTGATGACCTAATTCATGCCCAGTTGTGAATGGATAATGATGTATTTATAAGTTTTCTGTATGGGAAGCTGTATGAATTTTAAGGAGGGTTACAAACATTTCTTCAGGGAAATATAAAATGTGGAAATGTCTAGCATTGTTTCCAGTTAGAAAAAAGGCAAGGAAGTCTTAATGCAGATACTGTAGTATTCGAAAGAAAAAATGTCTGAGAAGAAGGGATTTTGTGTACTAACTCTAACAAGAAGGAAGAAAAAGTAATCTAGCCATTTTACAAGAGGTGATAGTGAGTTGTGCTTGGTCAATCAGAAATCGGGGGTTATTACTTACCCCCGGAAAGTCAGCTTGCCCCTGTGTGAATGCTCATCTCTAGCAGATGACTCTTTCTTTTTCTGATCACTAACATAACAGGAAATTTTCCTCCTCTCAGGAAGCCACCAACTTTTATCCACAGCTTCACTGCTAGAGTTTAGAATTTTAATCCATCCCTTGCTGGATGGCTTACTTATCAATGCAAAGGCCTGACAGTTAAATCAATTGAAGTTTATAAAACATAGGCAAGCAAAACTTATGAAAGACTGCCCTTAATTAAACAGCCTACCTTTATAAGTTGGGAGGTATCCAGCATATAGGTTGTCATTTGGTGAGTTTTAGCTTAGAAGTAGCCTCCTAAGAGCTTTTTTAATGTCAGCATATGAAGCAAACTTGAGGATGATAATCTTGAGAGGAACACTGGACATTTGACTAATTCAATAATTCCTCTTCTTAATATTCACTGTTGTATTATGTAGTGACAACTTGATATTTTCTTGATAAAAGGAGCCTTCATCAATGAAATTCTTGATTTAGTATTATATAAAATCAACAAGAAAAATACTTGAGATAAGGAAAGCAGATCTTCCTGGAGTGGATGCTGAACAAAGCCACCTTGGGACCTTGGTACCTCCTGCCCTTGCTGAGGAAGAGATAAGTTGATGAGGAGAAGAGACAGTGACTGAGGAGGGCGAGGCAGTTTTAACAAGGGGATATATGGATAAAAATTATGATTTTATACATAATTAATAAAAACATGATTTGCTAGTGACTCAATAGTTTCTCCCAACCTCTATTGAAGAGTTTTCTAAGTAAAGATGGTTAGAAAAATTCAGCTCAGTCCCAAGAACTAAGCGTGAGCCTTTCTGCATTCTCACAGAATATGTAACTCTTAATTATACTAAGGTAAAAATGCTTGTTTATCTCTCTGACTCATCTACAGTCATAACATCAGTAGACCTGCTCAGAACAGGCCACCGATAGATGTGTAAGTAGAGCTGAGAAACCAAAAGGAAAACAGCAGGTAATTCTGGCATAGCTTAGGCCTCCACTGTAAACATCTGATCATTTTTCTTTTTAATATTTACATAAGATTAGTAACTTTTTCTAAATAAAACTTTGAAAGAATACTACTTTAAAAATTTAAAAATATGCTTCTATAATAAATAAAAGAAAATCCTCTTTCTTAATAGTTAACTTAAAATTTAAAAAATATTTCCTCATTGAAAATTGGAGTAGAACTGTTATGGGATATTTGTGCGTTTTGAAGATGTATTCTTTGATTGGTTTAGAAAGAAGTTGAATAAACAATAGCTAGACAAAAGTTATAGGTAGAGTTTCTAGGCAGAGAGTGAGAGAAAGCAAGAGGAATCTAGAATTACAAGAGAGATAGATGCCAGAAGACAGGGAGAGGAAGTAGGAAGTTCAAGATAGAAGAAAAGAAAAATCCACATGGTAAAATGTAGACTAATAAAGGAAGGTTAAATTAAGTTATGAGGTCTAATGGGACAATTCCAAGCTAAGGCCAAGCTTTCATAATTAATAATAAGTCTCCATGTCATTTTTGGTTAGTTGACAGCCCAAAGGAAAACCCATCTACATAAAATCTAGTTTACAAAATTTAGCATAAAATCTGCATTTTTTTCCTGTTAACATGTCTGTAAATGAATTGCTCTTGTCTTCCTACTATTTTATGAAGATCCTTGTCTATTAAATAAGACTTGTTTTTATGTCAGTACCAGGCTGTTTTTATTACTGTAGCTCTATAGTATAGCTTGAAGTCAGGGATGGTGATACCTCCTGAGGTTCTTTTGTTGAGTAAAATTGTTTTGACAATCCTGGCTTTCCTGTTATTCTAAATGAAATTGAGTATTGTTCTTTCAAGGTCTAAAAAATATTATGTTGGGATTTTGATGGGCAATGCATTGAATCTGTAGATTGCCTTTGGTAGAAATGCCATTTTTACTATGTTGATCCTACCAATCCAGGAACATGGGAGAGCTTTCCATTTTCTAATATCCTTTTCAATTTCTTTCTTCAGTGATTTAAAATTTTTGTCAAATAGGTCTGTTACTTCTTTGGTTATAGTTACTCCAAGGTATTTAATACTATTTGCAGCTATTTTGAAGGGTAATGTTTCCCTTATTTCTTTTTCAGCTCTTCTATCTTTAGTGTATAGAAGGGCTACTGATTTTGTTGAGTTATTCTTGTATCCTGCTACATTACTGAAGGTGTTTATCAGTGGGGTAGAATGTTCTTTGCACACTATATATAAAAGACTGTTTTGGCCTATGTAGAGCACCATAAAAGTGGGTAGAGGATCAGAGCACAAGCAAGTAGAAAATGGTAGAGTTAGTTAGTCTCCATCCAACCCCCCCCCCAAAAAAACATATAGAAGTACTGGGCTGAGCCATGGGCTAAGCCACGTGGCGAAAACATTAATAAAAATAAGTTAATTTAAAATAAAAGAGCTAGCAAATAATATGCTCAAGATATGGGCCAAACAGTATAAAATAATATAAGTGACTGATTCATTTCTTTGAGAGACAAAAGCCACCGCAGACCAGGGCACAAAACCTCAGCTGCGTGCACCAAGCCACAAACCTCCAAGACCCAAAACGGGCCAAGAAGCTTTCTACAACAGAAGCTTCCCGACATTGGGCCAAACACCCACATAAAGCCTAAAAAATTTTAAAAAGCTTAAAACAAGTGTGGATCAATGGAATAGAATTGAGGATCCAGACATTAACCCAAAAACCTATGGACCCTGGTCTTTGACATAAAGGTCCAAAACGTTCAATGGAAAAAAGATAGTATATTTAACAAATGGTGTTGGCATAGCTGGATGGAAGTGTGTAGAAAAATGCAAATAGAACCAAGTTTGTCACCCTGCACAAAACTCAAATCCAAGTGGATCAAAGACCTCAACTTCAACCCAACCACTTTGAATGTGATAGAAAAGAAAGTGGGAAATACACTTCTACGAATTGGCACAGGTGACCACTTCCTAAATATAACACCAGTGGCACAGACACTAAGACCAACAATCAATAAGTGGGATCTCCTGAAGCTAAGAAGCTTCTGTAAAGCCAAGGACACTGTCAATAGGACAAAACAACAGCCTACAGAATGGGAAAAGATTTTCATCAACCCTACAAGTGATAGAGGACTGATCTCTAAGATGTATAAAGAACTCAAGAATCTAGAGCCCAAAACCTTGAATAACCCAATCAAAAAATGGGATACAGATCTAAAAAGGGAATTCTCAGCAGAGGAATTACGAATGGCTGAAAGGCACCTGAAAAAGTGCTCATCATCTTTAGCCATTAGAGAAATGCAAATCAAAACAACTTTGAGATACCACCTAACACCTATTAGATTGGCTAAGATAAAAGGCACAGATGACAGCCTATGTTGGAGAGGATGCTGAGCAAGGGGAACACTCCTCCATTGTTGGTGTGAGTGTAAGCTTGTTCAGCCACTTTGCAATTCAGTATGGTGGTTTCTCAGAAAATTGAGAATCAATCTCCCCAAGGACACAGCAATACCACTTCTGGGTGTATACCCTAATGATGCACAGTCATACTCCAAAGGCATTAGCTCAACTATGTTCATAGCAGCATTATTTGTAATAGGAAAAACCTGGAAACAACCTAGATGTCTCTCAACGGAAGAATGGATTAACAAACTGTGGTACATCTACACAATGGAGTACTACTCAGCAGTAAATAAAAATGATATCCTAAAATTTGTAGGCAAGTGGGTGGACTTGGATAATATTCTCCTGAGTGAGTTATCACAAACTCAGAAAGATAAGCAGGGGATGTTCTCACTCATTAGTGGTCTCTAAACAAACGAACAAGAAAAAAGCCAAGCATGCCCAAGCTGCAAATCACAACCACTGAACAGCTTGGGATCAGAAACACCCTGGACTGACTCTTCGGATCCCACTCCACCTAAAGGAACACCTGACTCACTCTTTTTTTTTTTTTTTCAGTTGAGAAGCAAACAGCTTTATTGTGGATATGGGGCAAACCTGTATACCCCGTCCTAATTTCTCATTGGCAGTCAGAGATTCTTTTAGCTGTGTTGTCTTTTTCTCATTGGCCTCCAGTATTTTGATGATAATGCATCACCAATCATCAGGTGCAGCAGCAGACTCCAAGTTGGCTTAGTAGGAAGCAACCTGACTCACTCTCGAGGGAGGGAGGACAAAACTGGATTCATCAGGAGTGGAGACTGAACTAAACAATATTGGATCAGTGGGACCATGGCACTGTCTGCTGCCTGCCCAGGGAAGGGATGGGGAGTTGTGGGGAAGAAAAAGTGACCTGATGTGGCTGGAGGGGGAAGGAATCTTGAATAATGATATACATGGATAGAAAGCGTGACTTCTTTGTTCATAATAATAATAATGATAATAAAGAAAAGTATACAGAAAAAATAATAAATAAGACTTGTTATATTCATTTCAGGTAGGGCCTCACAGTGCTTTACATAATGAAGTACGCAAATACCCAGCAAAGTGCCTAGCCAATTATTTCTGTAGTTTGTGTTTAGACTTAACAACTTTTAAACCAAGTAGAGAATTCCTAGTTCGCAAATATAAACGTTGAGACACTGTCTTGCTCATTTGTTTGTTGCTTTCCTGTTTTCTCATGCACAACATACATAAATAGATACCCATGTTATCAATGTGTTGTTCCAGAGAACTTCAACACAGGGACCCCTTTAAAGCAGCTACTACTGGGAGCACAACAATGGCTTAAGAGTTAAAAACGGAAACTGGTCTTTCAGAGGACTCAAATTTGGTTTCTGGCATCCATGTAGGGTGGCTCACATCTACTTTTAATTCCAGCTAGAAGGCTTCAGACACCACTTCTGGCCTCTGTAGACACTCCAGTTAAATGCACAAAGCCACACATTATACAAATAATTTAAAATTGCTGCAGGCCTTGGAATCAGGCAGTGAGAAATTCAGCCATCACAAATGTGCCAACCCATCAGAGCCACAGACTCTGATGGAAGATTTAAACCAAAAAAGTAAGACATCTTGGTGTTATTGCCTTTTATTCAGCTGATTCCTGCTGTAGATCTCTGTGAAGCCATAGGCTTTCTCCCATCTATTACAATATGGAATTTATTCCCATGGCATAGCAGTACTTTAACTATTTTCTAGCACAATTTCTCCCATATGTTTTGTAGACCCCCCCACACATCATCAATAACCTTGGTTCTGACAGCCTAATATCTGCTTCCTTCCCTGAGACAGACAGTAGTCAGGATAGGACTCTTTGAGGATAAAGGAACATGCAATCTTTGTAACTAATTTGTGATTATCAGAGATTTGCCTTTGTTTTGTTTGTGTATAAAAACAGAAATCCTTACCCTATAGAGATCGAAAGAAAATAAAGGAGAGAACAGCAGAGAGAGCAGAAGAAATTTAGAGAAGAATAAGGAGAGGAATGGAGGAAATTTTTTTAAATTTTAAAAACTTTTTATTATGAATAAAGTCACATTTTCTGTCCGTGTTTATCCTTATTCAAGGTCCCTTCCCCCTCTTACCCCCTCCAGTCACTCTCACTTCTCCACATCTGGAATGGAGGAATTTTGATGTGAGTAGATTTATTCTGATACCCTGAGATAAGCAGATTCTCATTTCATGATTAGTAGAGCATTCCCTGAAGTCTGGGAGAAAGACCTTTCTGGTGCTGGACCCCGAAAATATTTCCTTATAAAATGGAAAAGGATCTTGAATAAGGATATACAAGGATAGAAAATGTGACTTCTTTATTCATATAAATAATAAAAAAAGATTAAAACTGCCAGACAGTGATGCACACCTTTAATCACAACAATTAGTAGACAAAGGGAGGTGGATCTCTGAGTTTAAGGTCAAGTCATTTGGAGAAAAAAATTCTAGGACAGCCAGGGAGATATATATATATATATATATATATATATATATATATATATATATATATAACCTGTCATGAAAATCGACCAAAGGCAAAGAAAAGAGAAAAAAATATTCAAACTTTGGCCAGAAAAATTAAAATTAACACTGCTTAAAAACAAATTTACACCACTAAGTTCTTTGTGCTTTAATCCATTTTTGTCCATTTACAATATGAAGCATTTAAGACTTACATAGGTTTGGGGATTTTTCTTTCTTTCAAAATCATTTATACTTTTAAAAACATTGAGTTTGTATTTTGAATTATATCTATTTAACATGGGTAATGATAACCTAATGCCTCCATCTACACATTCTCATTCAATACCAGAACATACACTCTAAAATAAGACATATCATTTTTTATACCTCATCGTCATCATCTGCAGTATATCGAGAATATTATCCATTTTACAAGGCTGTTTAGGTGACTAAACAAGTGATGATTTAAACTTAGTAAAATTTAGTGATGCAGAAAGCTACTCCAAAGAATCAGATAAACTTAATTTCCTATGTCTTTCCTGATGTAGATAGTATTTAATGAGTGCAATATAATGTTTATCCTTTTGAATTATTCAGTATGTTTCACCTTTAAATTAATATATGTGTATATATATATTGCTTTTTGTATATCACATGGAACATTCTTACTAGCTTTCACACTATATGCTCTATCTTGAACTTCAATTATGAATATATAAATACTTTTGTAAAATTTTCATGGGACAAAGATATTCTTGACTTTTAGTTGATGAAAATTATTCATAGATTAGCTAATTCAAAAGTAAGTGAAACGTCATTACAAAGGATTAGCTATCAATACCTTTGCAAAGATGTAATGTCACATGAGCTAAGTTTATTTTAATATCTGATTATGTTTTTGTCAACAGACTCATCCATTTAAATCATACTGGAAATAAAAGTGCATTTAACTTGAGAAGTTTAAAAATATTCTATATTTACAGACAGGAAAACAGCACATAAACATATAAAGATGGAAATTCTGAAAACTTTTGCCAGTCCAGCTGCTTATTTACTACATTCTGGAAAGGCTCTGAAGAAGTCTTTAGTTTTACCTCCCTGTTCCCAAGACTGGAATGTCCTGTGTTAGCTATTGGTGTTAAGACATAATTACAACTTCCGGGTCTGTCTAAGAAGCCCATTTCTCTGCCAGCTTTCACTTTTCCCTGACCTGTCTTATAAACTTTCAGTTGGAAACCCCCGTCTGTTAGAGCTTCTTTCTCATTTCATCTTGTATGAATGCTCTAATTTTTTTCTTAAGGAGATTAATGTCACAGCACTGTATTTATCTCCTGCTTTGCTTCTGGTTTACTTATTCAGAGCTTTACTGTTTGTTTAAACCATACAGCATTCATTCTCAAAGAGGCCAGTTACTCTCATAGAATCCATCTAAGTAAACAATAGGAAGAATTTCTTAAAAGCTTTTAAAGGCTCTTACTAAAATCCACTAAGAAGTCTTGGTATACAATAGGGATTGTGAAAACTTCACATAAAAACCTGGGTTTATTTTCTGCCCATTGCCTGTTCAGTGTTTTATTGTTTGCTTCAGTGCATGTAGCAGAATATCCACACTGCATGCCGTGGCTGCCTCTACTTGCATAAAACATGATGCTCTATCTCGAACAATGCTGGAATATATTACATAAATTTTCTTTTGATACTCAGCATGTTTTCTACTCTAATAGAATCTGAGCAGAATCACATATCCTTTACTTCAGTGTTCCTGTTGTGCTTTATAACTCTCTCTTCTGCAAATCCAATAACCGTCTTGAAGCCATTAGAAAGGATACTTCTCAATGAAGGCTGGAAGTTGCTCAGTGGGGCAAAGCCGAAGATGATATAGCATGCAGTTGAATGCTAGCATAACAGAACATAGTCTGAAGGTTCAGGAAACTATATACCTAACCTTTTCCACTAAAATTCTAGCAAGATTGAGCAGTCTGGTTAAAATAAATGCAGGGGAACTGGCAAACTGTTCATACTTCAAACCTGGTTGTAAACAATTTTAACTTGTTTGGCTTTCTTTCTATAGAAGATATTACAATGTGATTCACCTCCCAGACACTGGTAAATATCATGCCTTTCAATCTTCAATAGAAGCATACATTCTTCCATCACCTTCCATTGCAACTAGATAAACCTAGTTAAGGCCAAGAAGATGAAAGTAGACCTCTGCATTGAGTGTCTTGGGAAGATACTTTCATTCTGATACAAAGGGAAAGAAAATTATCACAGTACTACATTTCAACAATTGGATATGTTTGTGATGCCTGAAGCTATAAGATAGCCATTACTGACAATCAAAGAAGAATTAACATCATTACAAAGACCCTAGCACTAATAAGCTTTAGATGACAACCCATTTTTGCCTTCAGATAATTTTTGTTCAATGGGTGATAAATAATTAAAACATTCATGATTAAGTGTTGGAAGACATTGTTGGCTGGTAGATGTTGCAGTGTTCCCATCTCCTGGTAGCTTATCTCAAAGCCAGGCAACATGGAGCAACCTCCCTTCAGCAAAATTTTCTGCTTGTACCTACCTTTATCTGGAGAATGTCCCTGGGCCTGGAGGGACCTTATCTGAAAGGTGTCTCTAAACCAGATGCCTGACTTATCTTTAATTTGAACTCTGGCATAGATTCCTGCTAGAACGCTCCCTTGCTACACATATGATAACTACGGTTTATGCTAGGACTTTATGATAAAAGCATGTCACCCAATTCCAATTGAGGTTTGTCCCTAAAATACCCAATCCCATATATTTCTTGTACTCTCAAATAAAGTTGAGCTGATTCATAGAAGTCTGTCTCCCCGAGAACTGTCTCTGTTCATGCTCGTGGACCATGTACAAAGCTTTCTGTCACCACTACTGCCTCTTGCCCTCTCTACCTGTTGGCCCATTGACTGAGAGGGAATAAAGAACACTCACATTTAATCTAGGTGTATAATTTGTTTGATTTGGTTTCTTTTTATTAATTTCAAACAAAAGTATCTTAGTCACAATTATCATGCCTTCCTAAATACCACTAAACTGAATTATATTGCTTAAAAAGCTCAAGACTATTAGTTGTGGAATGACAAAATTATTACAAATACCATGACTTGTTATAAGACCTGGAAATGTCAATTGTTAGCCCCAGTTTCTAAGATAAATACATATTAAAAGTAACATCTAATCTCATCACTTGGAGGGTTCAGGCATTATTGAGTGAGATCAAGAAGCATGGCTTTGAGGTCTCAAGGACCCTGAATGGGTATGACTAGCCCCCTTTGAAGACAGAATGCACACTGCTTGACATTCCTGTTTTGTTCCCATGTTCTCAGATGAAGGATTGACACCGCTATAGCCACCGTGTGGGACATTTCAATCCTCTAGGAATTGCCTTAAGGCTCAACCTTGTATAAGTGAGTGTTTCATATAAACCTTTAACAAATATTAATCCTTTTATGTAATCAACTGTCTATAAATAATCTTTACAATATATCACTTATTATATGATATCAGAGAAGCCAACACTATTTAATACTGAGTTGAAAAGTAGTTATAGACTCTTCTTGAAGTTTCAGAAGTTTACCTTAGCATTTATAGTCTAGAATATTCCTTTATGCTGTGTGAATATATGTCATCGTAATTGGTTTACTAAATAAACTGTATGGCCAATATGTGAAAAAGTAAAGGTTAGGCAGGACTTGCAAAGAAAAACAGAATGTAAAGAGAAAAAGGGAGAAGAAGTTGGACTTGGGAAAGATGCAAGTTGAAGTTATACTGAGAAAAGGTACTAATCCATGTGGCAGAGAGTAGATAAGGAATAGAGGCTAATTTAAAGTGTAAGAGTTAGCTAGAAACAAGCATGAGCTATTGCTTGAGCATATATAATTAACAATAAGTCTCTGGGTGGTCATTTGGGAATTGAATGGCAGGACAGAGAGTCCACATGCATCCTTGTGTACCCCAAGATTTTACAAATATTCTTTATGGTGAAGTAGCATGTGAAGTTCACATTGTAGTGTTGTTGAGTCATACATTATGTTCATTTTCTTGGCTTTTAACCCCAAAGTTAGAATTTCTAAATGTTCCTAAATATTACATTTCTTATGCGATCATGAGCATGTGTCTTTTGCAGTTATGTTTCTTTTAGAGGAGTTTAGCTTTCGTTGTTTTTCTTCTGCTGTGCTAAAAATTAATGCAAATAACATCATCTATATTTCTGGGTCATATTGTGAAAAATATAATCAGTCTGTAAGGAATCATTGGATTTGTATGCTTTATGAAGATGTTCTGTGAAACAAAAAACTATGCTACTTCATCTAGCATAAGTCTTACTGCACAAACTCTACTTGGACTTATAAAAAAAAAATTTGGAGCCAGATATTTGGGAAAACATGAAAGATCAAAGAGACAGAGGAACAAGCCACAGTCACCTCTCACCTAGCCATTCTTAATTCATCCTCAGCCTAAATGGCTCTGAGTTCTCAGCTGAAAAGGAAAGGGGGTCACAGGTGAATGGATGAACTTCTGCCTCCTCTAGTCTTATTTCTTTCTTTGCCTAACTATCTCACTTCCTGGTACAACTTTCTTAGTGCTGGGATTAAAGATGTGTGTGTGTGTGTGTGTGTGTGTGTGTGTGTGTGTGTGTGTGTTTGTGTGTGTGTGTGTGCGTGTGTGTGTGTGTGTTTCCCAAGTACTGGGAGCAGAGGCATAGGATCCCCAAGTGCTGGGATTAAAGGTGTGTGCCACCCCTGCCTGGCTCTGTTTCTCTTTTGGACTGGATTAGTCATATGTAGCCCAGTGTCACTCTGAACTCACAAAGATCCAGACAGATCTCTGCTTCTGCCTCCCAGTGCTAGAATAAAAGGTATATGTCACCACTGCCTGACCTCTATAACTAACTCTGTAGGTGGATCTATCCTTTGATATTCGGGCAAACTTTATTAGATACACAATATATCACCCCATATACACTTTTTGTCAAAATAAAAAAAAGGTTATAGCTAATATAAGAAAACTATACATAATAAGTACAATAACTATATATAATATACTCAGGTAATAATTACATCAATAATGTAATTCATTAATAATGAATAAATTCAGAGAAAATGCATCATTATTTGTCCTTTCTTGGTGAGTCCAAAGAAATTGTACCTAGTTCACTTTCTATCTAACTTGTATTACAAACAGAAAACTATCTTTTGATGTCTTTCAAACTTATACACTGTTTGACACATGCCCTGAAATTGCTTAAGTTGTGTATTTGATAACTAGTTGTAGTTTTTCTTAATTGAAAATAAACTCTTCTCTCATATTTCCAACCACAATTTCTCATTCCTGGCTCCTCTTACCTTCACCACCTGCCCTCCTTGCCAGATACACTAAGATTATGCCTAACTCTCCAGCTGACTTCAGAGACATTTAAGTTGTAAGCTAGATATATTATACCATTTTAAGGATTGACTTATAGTTTGACTAGTCTAGTATTCCAGAAAAGTTAAGCTTTTTTTTCCCTGAGATTTTGATGTATCACTTGACAAATCATTGAATGAGCTGGCCCTGAGCTGGTCTTAGAAGTCACTAAAGGGAGCAACACTTCACTTGTCACAATTGATCTGAGATGAAAACCCTGACAGGTTAGAATCAGGGATTGCAGGTAGGCCTTTCCCTAAAGCTATGAATAAACACTATCAGTCTGCCCAGTGCTTAAGCAAGTGTTTCTCAAGGCATGTTTGTAAATGTGTTTATAAAGCAAGAACTTCGAATCTATCAGCTCTCAAAGAGCTAATCAATATATTCCAAGCTGATCTCAGAGAAATTTTGCCTCTGGGAAGTATAATTTATTTCAACCCATGGTGATAAAAAATTGAGCAGCCAAGACATTTTGTCAAAATTGAAAAAGTGGATGATGTTGTATCCAGCACCAGTTCCAGTTTTAATTTTCTCTTTTATCTGAACAGGTCACCCTACTGAGTGGAATGACCATGAAAGTTAATTGGCGTGGGGTTGGTATATGCTTAAAGGTAGGAAGGGACACACATGGTAGCTGCCATAGGCACCGTTACTCATAGCCTCAGCTCTCTGTCACAATCTTTATTCTAGAAAGGAATTATGAAGCTAGGAAAGGAATTTGGTATGTAATCTACTGGATAAATTTTCTTTTAATGGTGTCTGTATCTGGATATAATCACTTCTCATAGCTAGGGTGTTTGCCCCTTACAAAATAAATTTCCCAAATGTCTCTAAAGAATGGATATCAAGTTCAATTTCCCTTTTAGAATCTGGCACAGTAATGGCATCAGCAATTCCCCAGGGGAATACTTCTTATTTTTATGCACCTGAAATAGAATCCAGGTTTATCATCCACTGAAAGACAGCATAGCTCCCTAGCTAATCCCAAGGGAAATATGCAGAGTGACAGAAATGGAAATGTGCTATGCTGGGAACTCTGCATGGTTGGTATTAGTGATACACTACTCTCTATTTCTTTTATAAATGCAGCTTCAATAAACAGTGAACATTGTTCTTAAAGCTCATAGATAGCATCTGAAAAGCAATAATAATATAGATTAATAAAGGATAGGATTTTAATGGATAGAAGGCATTTAAAGGACCTTTTTAAAGCTGCTTTATTCTAGAAATGGAAACAAGAGTTAAAGTACTAGAGATTTGGTTGTTGTCTATAAGCACTCAGAAAGACATACAACATTAACACCAAGACAGCCATTAAGAAATGAGTTGTCTTTAGGGTATATGCCCAGAAGTGGCATTGTTGGATCCTTGGGGAGATTGATTCCCAGTATTATGAGAAACTGGCACACTGCATTACAGATTGGCTGAAAGAGCTTACACTCTCACCAACAATGGAGGAGTGTTCCCCTTGCTCCACATCCTCTCAAGCATAGGCTGTCACCTGTGTCTTTTATCTTAGCCAATCTGACAGGTGTAAGGTGGTATCTCAAAGTTGTTTTGATTTGCAATTCTCTGATGGCTAAAGAAGTTGAGAACTTTTTCAAGTGCCTTTCAGCCATTTGTAATTCTTCTGCTGAGAATTCCCTTTTTAGATCTGAACCCCATTTTTTGATTGAGTTATTCAAAGTTTTGGGCTCTAGTTTCTTGAGTTCTTTATATATCTTAGAGATCAGTCCTCTGTCACTTGTAGTGTTGGTGAATCTTTTCCCATTCTGTAGGCTGTCGTTTTGTCCTATTGACAGTATCCTTGGTTTTACAGAAGCTTCACAGTTTCATGAGGTCCCATTTATTGATTGTTGTTCTTACTGTCTTTGCCACTGGTGTTATACTTAGGAAGTGGTCGCCTGTGCCAGTTTGTTGGCGTGTATTTCCCACTTTCTTTTCTATCAAGTTCAGTGTGGCTGGATTTATGTTGAGGTATTTGATCCACTTGGATATGAGTTTTGTTCAGGGTGACAGGTTTCAGTCTATTTGCATTTTTCTAAAGGCTTTAGCACAACTATGTTCATAGCAGCATTGTTCGTAATAGCAAGAACCTGGAAACAACCTAGATGCCCCTCAACTGAAGAATGGATTAACAAACTATGGTATATCTACATAATGGAGTACAACTCAGCAGTAAGAAAAAAATGATATCCTGAAATTTGCAGGCAAATAGATGGATTTGGAGAATATTCTCCTAAGTGAGGTATCACAAACCCAGAAAGATAAGGAGGGGATGTACTCATTCATTAGTAGACTCTAAAAAAATACAAAAAGCAAAGCATGCACAAGTTGCAAACCACAACCACTGAACAGTTTCGGATCTGAAACACCTTGGACTGGTACCATGGATCCCACTCCCTGTAGAGGAACACCTGACTCAGTCTTGATGTTAGGTTGAGAAAACTGGATCTGCCAGGAGTGGATGCTAAACTAAGCCATATTGGGACCTTGGGACCTCCTGCTCTTACTGGGGAGGAGATGGGGAGATATGGAGAAGAGAGAGTGACTAGAGGGGGTGGGTGGGGTAAGGTACCTTGAACAAGAGTATACATGAATAGAAAATGTGACTTTATTCATAATAATACTAAAAAAAAGAAGTGAGTTGTCAGCACTAGAGAGATGGCTCAGAGGTTAAGAGCACTGATCGTTTTTCTGGAGATACTGAGTTCAATTCCCAGCAACTACATGGTGGCTCACAACCATCTATAATGACATCTGGTACCCTCTCTTGTACACTGAATGCATAATAAATAAAAAATAAATATTAAAAAATAATTGAGTTCTTCTGAGTTCCTGTGGATCATCCTCATCCCAGTGCTGTACTTGTGAACATTGAGATAGGAACTATCAATTGCTATGAAAAGCAATCAGATGTCATTTGATGTTCCTGTGGATTTAAGATCACAACAGTTAGGAAGACTTTACTAGTAAAGAGAGATGATACATTGAAGAAAAGATGCTTAAATTAAGACAATAAAATATTTGTGCTAGATAGTTCAGTGTGACACACCTACAATGGGAATCACCTTTTATTCAACTGTATTGTTTGCTTTCTTAAGTAAATCATTGCACTGACATGTTTCCAACATCATACCTAGTTCAGAAACTTCAGATTCACAACTGACCTCCCCCAATTACCTATATCCATGTCTCTACAAAAGTAGTAGCATGACAGATTAGACAGGTTAATTTTACAATGACAACTATATAGAATCATGCTTCTTTTTATCAATTTATACCTTTACAATTTACATGTGGGAATGTCTAATGTCAAAATCATAATGTAAAGTCAATTGGTACAAAATGGGATTATAACATTTACATTTCCAACAATTTTACACTTTGTTGGTTTCACTCATGAGATCAGACACACACAATACCAGACTCACCCTAAAGTTTATTCAGGAAAGTTTTCAGGTGAGTACAGGGGCAGAAAAGCAGAGGAGAAAAAGAGACAGACTTTCAAGTAGTATCTCCTTTTAAGAGAACTGGTGGGCACAAATTTATGTAGCCATTCCTAGGAGTATGCCCTCTGTACATGTTGTGTTCTGCCAGTGCTATGTTGGGTTTACCACTTGGTGTGCCAGGAATCCTTACAGTTTCATTCATAAATTCCTACACATTTTCAGCTTCATCCATAAATTGTCTAATATTAATGGAGCATGACCAAAATTGTGAAAAGGAATAAATTATCAGTATTATAACTAAGAGGTGAGCTGTACTAATCTCCTCACTTGTTTCCAAAGTCACAATTATGCCTAACTGCTTGTTTCAGGAATACTGCATGC
Source organism: Sigmodon hispidus (assembly GCA_004025045.1). NCBI lineage: Eukaryota > Metazoa > Chordata > Mammalia > Rodentia > Cricetidae > Sigmodon > Sigmodon hispidus. The sequence continues at coordinate 16,985 of PVIH01003174.1, read as the reverse complement.
ATTGAATACTGTGATTGATAGATCCACCAGCTTCCACACAGTTAAATTACAACAGAATTTATATCATGTTACAATTTTACAATGCTACTCTGTTTTGGTAAAAATAACTAAAATGATACTAAAATTATTCACAGAATGATATTTAAACATAAGGAAATGACAGTCATCATTTACATTAAATCACTACATTGTTATTAAGTAGTTTTAGCTGCTTGTTTTATTTTTTATGCTTTTTGTATTTTAGAGAAAACAAATGTTTTATTACTGCATGTTTTTTTGAAGCTATCCTGGATGTTTTACTTTTTTATATAAAGTTTGATATTGATTTTCAAAAAACAATAAAGAAAAAAAGTAAAAGAGAAAAAGAAAAAAAAGAATGAGACTAGATAGAGAAGTTGAAGAAAAGAGTTGTAAACCTAATGTGGTGGCTCTTGACAGCCTACATTACAAAGGGAGACCTTGTGTAAAAAAATCATAATAAAATAAACATAAAGACAACAAAATGAAAATCTTGTATTATTTTAAAAGGAGAAAGTAAGTAATGCTCAGATTGTGTTCTGTCAAAGAAACTTGATTTCTATCTTTACAGACATGTAAAAGGGTTTGTCTTTAGTGTATAGTTGAGAAAATCCAAGGAGAAAAATATGAGTAGGTAGGGAATAAACTTTAGCTCCTTTGAGGAATTAAAAGAATAATTTCATAAAACATACTAAGCAAGCTAATGAAAGTTTGAAACACCTTTTAAAGTATAGTGAAGAAGTTTGATGCAAAAATTGTAGTCACTCCTCCTTTGAAGGTAAAAGATAATTTTCTAAGTGGACTTATCAGCATATAGATCTTTCATGAAGGCGAGTACTTGACAAATTGTTGTATATGATGTTCATAAATAATAGCTCATGGAATTACATCCAGTCTAATCTAAGACTATGGACTAGAAAACCAAAGAATAACATTTCTAGAACTTAAGTCTACACTTAAAGTAAGATAATCTTTACTGTGTGTCAACAATTACTACAACATAAATTCAAAGCTTATGTTGTCTCATATTGCTGCATGTGAGGCTTTTAAAAATGTTTGGCAGCAAAAAATTACTTTTGAATGTGTGACAACCAAGACTTAATTCAAAGTCATACTAATAATGAATCAGGTGTTCCTTAGAGTGCTTGCCTCTGCTGTATCATGTGTCAATGCAGACATACATGCTAGCTAGTTTTACATAAACTTGACAAATTTACAGTCCTTGCATTGATCCACCCTGGGAGTCTTTACCCTCTCTGAGGAATGGACAGGGGTTCAGGTGGGGAGAAGCTAGAGGATGATTTGAAAGAGGGAAGGGAGGAGAAACAGGTAGAGGTATGTTAAAAAAAACCTTTTAAATAAAAATTAAAGTTAAAAATTATTAAAGTCATTTTGGATAAATATCTTTATTATCTTGGTCTGTGGGCAAGGGTCTTTTTCATTTTCTTGATTGATGATTAATGTATGAGGGCCCAGTTTATTCTAGGTAGCCTATGATACTGAGCACCTTATGAAAGAAGGTGGCTGGTTGGTGATAGTTGGGAAACCTTTAATCTCAGCAATTGGAAGGCAGAGACAGATGGATATTTGTGAGTTCAATGGTAGCCTGGTCTACATAATGAGTTCTAGGACAGCTGGAGCTATGTAGTCAGACTTGGTCTTGAAAATCAAAAACAAAAATACCCTCCAAAAAAATCAAAAACAAAAATAAAGAAGATATAAAAGGAAGAGAAGGAGAGAGAGAGAGAGAGAGAGAGAGAGAGAGAGAGAGAGAGAGAGAGAGAGAGAGAACATGCAAGCGTTCCTTCCTGAGTTCTATAACTAAAGGACTGTGATGTGGAACTGTAAGGTGAAACAAAACCTTTGCTCCAAAGTTGCTTATGGTCATGATTTATTTTTCCCAGCAAGGGAAATATAACTAAAATGCTTAGATTTTAGACATATAGAGCTCACTATTCATACTATACATGCCATTAAGATACCCAGTGTAAATTAAAATTGAATTTTCCCTGCAACTCCTTAGCTCACACTTGAGATTATTGTTTGTCCTAAACTGTAGTCTTTTTATTGTACATTAAAGATTGTAGTATGAATAACAAATATCTTTAATATTTTCCTACTACTAATTCTTTTCATGTATCAAATTAAATTTTACCGTATGCAAAATCATTTTTATCTTTAGTAAAACTTATTTTTGACAATTATTTTATGTACCCAGATAAATGTTTGACAACTTTTTCATGTACCTATTTATCTGAGACACATAAAAGTTTCTAGAGTGATAAGAATTTAGTCTTAGAATAAAGATAAGAAGCCATGACAAGGACAATGAGATGATCCAGCAGACAAAAACCATTTATAAACAAACCTGGTAATCTAAGCACAGTCTCTAAAAGTCACCTCTAACAAATGATAGATGCGTTGTCTCCTATCTATCATCCAGAAATTCTACAATAAGATTAAAAGACAAGAGAATCACCTGGAAGCTCATGCACCAGATAACCTGGTGTATACAGCATGAGAGATGTACAAGAGATTCTTTCTGATCAACATGAAAGGAGATAATTGCCACCCAAAAGTTGTCCTCCAATCTCTCCACATGCACCAGCACACCCCTTCACACAGGGAGAAACACACATTTAATTTTTTAAAAAATAGACAGAATGTTAGTCTGCACTTAGTGCTATACCTCCTGCAGAGAAAGACTTGCTCTTTCACAATGCCAGTTGGTAGTGCTGCCATTGGGCGAAATGTTATAGCAAGAAAAATTTGTGAACACAGACAAATTTATCCTTTTGTATTTGATGACTGGATGGGCCATATTGATTCCTGGGACAATTAAGTTGTGAACCAAAAAACATAGCTGATTTCAACCAACTCAGTCTACACAGGCTTCTTCACTATAATTCAGAGAAGCACCCAGTTATATTTTTCAGGAGTAACATCATTTTGTCTCATTTTTTTCTACTATCCTCAGATCTTCCTCCCATTGTCTTGCAGGATGAACTATTCCTATTGGTGCTTAGAAAGAATCCACAATATACATTAGGTCATGCTTCAGGAGGCAGGTTTTTTCCTCCATAAATGAATCCCACTTTCTTATTACTGCAGTTCTTTTTCAAGCTTGGGTATATTCTGCCTCAGGGCAGATTGCTCATCTTATATCTTTCCTTGCAAGGCAAGTAGCTGTATCAATAGATTGAGAAATTTCCTCTTATCATGATATATCAACTTCTTCTTTTAAAGAGAAATATAAAGAACAGATTATATAATCATGATGCTTAATGGCCTGATACTTTTACTTCCTATACCTGATACCACAGCTGTAGGATATTCTTTTTCTTTTTGTAACCTAGAGAATTTGTTCTTTTGTATAACTCTTATTTTTAAAAAACTATATTTATGATCTCTCTCTCTCTCTCTCTCTCTCTCTCTCTCTCTCTCTCTCTCTCTCTCTCTCTCTCTCTCTCTCTCTCTGTGTGTGTGTGTGTGTGTGTATCACATGCTTGTAGGTGTCCATAGAATTTCAAACGAACCTGGAGCTGGGATCACAGGTAATTGTGAGAAATACCATAAATATTGGGATCTGATCTGATATTATCTGAAGAGCAACAAGTGCTCTAAACCACTGAGCCATCTCTCCAATCCCATTATTATAACTTGTAAGTATAAGAAAACTCTATTGAAAAGTGATGTGATAAATGAATTTAAATTGGAAGTACTTGATGTTCTTCCAAATCAAAACAAAAAAACAGTTTGTTTTGAACTTGCCAAATTGTTCTTGTATTACTGCAACCTTTTTGGTTCATAGATAACATCCTAAAGAAGTTAACCTTCTCTAATCTTCTTAATGTAAGGTTTAGTAAAATGTTCATATTTTTATTTTTAATTAGTTGTAATCACATAAATTGGAGAGAGAGAGAGAGAGAGAGAGAGAGAGACATATAGAATTTCCCCCCATATAGCCAAAGTTTATATGAGCTGAACTCACTATGTGCTAGGGTGCAGGGTGCAGGTGAAACTCCTGGTAATCCTCCCAAGGCTTGACATTAGAAGAATACATCAATGCACTCAGGATACTCTTCATATTTTTACTCCCTAGAAAGACTGAGTACTATCAATGTTAATATTATTTTAATCAATGTTTATTAAAACCTATGGCTTAAAGATAATTACAATGTAAATTTAGAGGTTGGGAAAAAATCTGTGGCCAAAAATACTGTTTGTAAAAAGCAAAGCATGTCCAAGCTTCAGTCCAAAACCACTTAACAACATGGGATCTGAAACACCTTGGACCGGCAACTTGGAGCTCATTCCCTCCAGGGGAACACCTGACCCATTCTTGATGATGGGATGAGGAAACCAGATCTCCTGGGAGTGGATGCTGAACTAAACCACCTTGGGACCTTGGGACCTCCTGCTCTTGCTGGGGAGGAGATAAAGTGATGGGAGAAGAAAGAGTAACTGGGAAGTGTGGGAGGAGGAAGGGAGTATGAACAAGGGGATACATGGTTAAAAAATATGACTTTATTCATAATTAAAAATGATTTCAAAAATGTTGTTTGTTATCTATGCCTTCACACAGCCATTTGCTCCAAACTCAATGCACTTTCTAATTGGTTTTGTAAGAAGCTAAATGGATATTAGCTAGGCAGAACTTATAGGTGGGAAGGCCAAACCGAGAATTCTAGACAGAAGATGGGCAGGGTCATCAATGATACAGTGATAGCAAGACATGCCAGAAAACAGGTAAAAGTCACAAGACACGTGGAATCACATAGATTGATACAAATGGGTTAATTTTAGCTGCAAGAGCCAGGCATTAACAAGACTAAGTTATCAACCAAATGTTTATAATTAATAGTAAATCAAATTATCAGTGGTGAGGTGACAGGCTTCATGAAAAAGATCATCTACAGATATTTTTAATGAATATAAGAAAATGAAGACAGAAATAAAAATGATTGACACAACTCATGAATTCAAAGTGAAAGAGAGCTTGCATTTTTGGCAGTAGAAAGTAATTAGTGTTTGATAAGTACATATTCATGCCAATTACCTAATATATCCTATATCATTTAAGTCTTATAATTTAAACACAAATTAAATTTCTCCAACTAATCTATTCAGGAACATATTTAAACAATGTAATGCAACTGTTCTCCTTAATTCATGGAAATAAAAATTTGACAATGATTCATGGCTATAGATTATTAACAGCAAAAAATGCAAATAGTTGAAAACATGGGTGAGCTTTTCTATGTATAACAAATTTAACTCAAGAAATGAGACTTGAATGGTTTTTGTAATGCTTCAAATTCACCAAGCTTAACTAATTTTCCTAGAATTATTCTCCCTGTGCATTTTCCATCGGGATGTTACAGAAGACATTGTTAGTAGAGATTTAGACAGCAAAATTGAAGCTGATGCCATCATGGGTAAAATTTTTACCTACAGTGTGACTGGATAGTTCTGTAACTCAAAGATGCAGTGTTTCACCCATTGATTTTTCTTTTCTGGTGATAAGCTGCAGCTCTGAACATAAGTATTCTACCTCTCCTGGATTTGACTGCAGTGAATTCTATTTCTTGGTTTAACTTTGCTAAACAACTTCAGTTTTTCCTGCAGGCAATAGAACTAAGCCATGTTCAAAGGCCTTAGCTTGTTCTTGATTTTCTTATTCTATATCTATTTTATCTTCCTGAGACAACAGCCTCACAGAATCTTTTTTATGCAGCCTCACAACAGGTGAAGTCAAAGCTCTACATATCCTTGCAATGCTATTTTTTTCTGATTACTTTCTGTATATTACACTTCAAGAGGACACATTTATTGTCACTTGCCTCTTGAATTAGCTAATTTTCTATTGATTTAATAAAAAATGACCAAAGAAGCTTTTTTGGAGTGCTTATGTAAGTTTTTGGTCTGTCACTATCACTTAAGGGAAGCATAGCCATAGGTGATCATGGTGGACAGAGCAGAAAGATGAAGACTTGCATCTCGAACAGCAAATAGAAATCACAGATTTAACTTGTGAGAGCATGTGGTTTTCAAACACCAAAGCCACCACCATGATGTCCTTTCTCTAGCAAGGACATACCTCCTAAGTCTAACATAACAGTATCAACTGTCAACCAACTATTTAAATACCAAAGCTTATGCTTGTGTTATCTTCCATATTCTTGGGACTGGGGAAGATTCAAAGAGATGGTATATTAAGTGTCTGTAGAAAGTAAAGCTCTAAGACTAATGTGTATTGTGGTTAATAATCTTTTAGCCAAACAAATGAATAGTAAATAGTGAAGTTGGTTCACTCAACTGAATTTCTATGAAATGTAAAAAAAAAGGGGGGGGGATGATAAAGTTATAAAGTCAGTGTCTCCCCTGAAAAGAAAAAAATAAAATAAAACCGAATTATAGCAATGGAAGGCACTATCTTTCATTGAAGAATGAAGCACCAAAGTCAGAAAAGTCCTTAGTATTGAAGTTTAGATATTGAGAAGAAATAAGTCAATCAAGTTTACATGGAAATTGTGACATTCCCAATTATGTGCCTGCTTCTCTGACAATACAGGCTGCCTTCCACCTCTTGAAGAAAGATGGATAAGCATTCAGTATTGGCCCCACCACTACATTATGTTCCCCTTCCATGCTTGTAAATTTGAAATTGTTCATGTATAATTCCAGGTCCCAGAGAAGCACAGTGTAACTACAGGTAGAGAGAGTGCAAATTGACTTCCAACAGCAATAGCATTTACCTAGAAAGTAAGAATGTCACTTGCTTTCCTGGAATATGGATAAATTATGTAACAGGTAATAGTAGAAGTGATATATACTATATATGACCACAAAACCAATCACTGATGTAGAAGTTTCTGCTGCAGCTTAGCCCCACGGTCTGGACCTACCCACTGCTGCTTAGTTTCTCAAAATGGCTTGGGTATTTATATTACTTACATGCTGTTCAGCCCTGGGCTCAGGCTTATTGCTAGGTAGCTCCCGCACCTGAAACCATTTCTAATGCTCTATCTTGCCACGTGGTTTACCTGTGCTTTTACATCTTGCCCTCCCAGCAGCTGGACTGTTTCTCCCTGCCTCTGCCCCCTTTTCCCTTATTTATGCTCAGATTTTCCACATGAATCCAAGATGCCCTGCCATAGGCCAAAACAGTACCTTAATTAACCAATGGTATTCACAGTTTATAGAAAAACATCCCACATCAAGTCACAATGGTGACAATAATGAATATCCTTTTCTCATTTTGGTATGACTACAAGAAATCTTTTTTTCCATTCCCCTATTTATTTTCCATGATATAAAAATATCATCTCTAAATAATCTTTTGTCCTTAGTGTCTGAATCAGCTAGAAGAGCAATAGCCACCACCACTAAACTAACAATAAAGGAAACATTTCTATCCCTTATGGAGGGGATGCCATCATTTGTTCAATGAGCAGCCCTCCAATGTTACTAAGTAACATGATTGGAAACTTGCTAACAGAGAATGAGTGACTTATTATATCAAACAAGCCAGGCAGAACCAGCTTTCCAGAATTTTGTTATTCCTATATTTCTAGTTTAGGTGAGATAAAACAAAAACAAAACATTTTTTTCCAATCAAGATCTGAAGAACAGAAATAAAACATTTTAAAACTTAAATAAACACATGCACATTTTTTTATGACTGGAAGGCAGGGCACAATCCATTCACCTGATTAATATACAACTTAAAGTTATCTTTTGATTTATGTTTTATGTTTCTTGTGCAAAGTTTCTTTGCATATTTTTCTAGTATAAAACAATAACTAAGGACCTGAAAATGACTCAATGTATAAAGGTTCTTGCTGGCAAGCTAGACACCCCCAGTTCAGTCTATAGGACTCACATGGTGGGATGGTGAACTCTTGTAAGCTGTCCTCTGAACTCAACACACTTTGCAAAGCTTTACAGGTAAAGCCCCTCTATATTAAATAAATAAATGAATGAACAAATAAACAAGCACATAAATAAATAAAATACAATGAAAAGACTTGTTTTAAAAACAATAACTGGTCACATTACTCAAATTAGAAGTGTAAAATTTTATAACCTAGAGGTAACTTCAGTTTTAAGAATACAACTGAAGGTAGACATCTTAAATATAAAATTTACTATGGGTACAATTAGTAGGATTTTAATGTAATTTTAGCCCCTGATAATCTCTCATTGGAGAATTGTGAGTCCAAGGCCAACCTTGACTCCCCAGAAAGCCCCTGCTCTCAAAATAGAAAAATATATAGTAAGTACTAAATAATATCATTATTACAAATGATAAATTTCAGCATTTGATTAATAACTAATATTTCAAAGTTTTGTTTATACATTTACATTTATACTTTTTTCTTTTTATTGTGAATAAAGTCATATTTTTTATCCATGTATACCCCTGTTCAAGCTCCCTTCCCCCTCCAGCCCCTTCCAGTCATTCTCTCTTCTCCACATTATATATATATATATATATATATATATATATATATATATATAAATTATTAGACATATTAAACATTGTCATTAATACCACAATTGTTATTCTTAGGTTATAGACACATAAATTTCTACAAAATATTTAAGTGTTATCTAGCCTGAGGTCTTTTGATTTCAAAGACATGAAGTAATACTTATGAGCTGTGCTTGATTACACAGAATTATGCAGACAGACTATTTTACCTATCCTGAATGTAGATCAAATGTGCTGTGTCTCCCTCATCCAGCTGCCCTGCACCTTCACATTCTTTGCTGTGATGTGTCTTTTCTGGTCATGCTTGATATAGAACATCTTTTTTATGTCAAAACTTTGCTTCAAATACTCCATTGCCAGTTTGACTTGTCAAAGGCTGGAAAGATCATGTTTGAAGCATTCACCCAGTATTCTTCCAAATAGAACAACCACAACTTCTAACGAGCATTTGAGAGCACAGTGTATTGCAGAAACAGTTTTCTAAGATCTGTCACAAATGATGTACTTTTATTAGTTTTAATGGCCCTCAGCTACAGGCATGGAATATAAGTGAAAATTAAGATATTTTTCATGAGATGAAAATAGATTCAATCAGGGCATGTTTCCCTCCCCATCTCTTTCTATTTACTTATTTATTTTGTTTTATATTTGCTTATTTATTTTTTAGTTAGTTTTTTTGCAGATCGTTCTGGCTAAAAGGAAATCACAGTAAAATATGATAATTATGGGGAGTTCTTCCATGAGAACAAAGCATCGCTTGTGTCAATTCCTCTTTGTTAACTGTATATAAACTGGTTAGTTTGCCAAGCTCATAGGAGGATGATAGAGGAAGCACTACAATAGCAAGATGCAATTGTATCCGATAAAAGGACAAGAAATATATTTATAATTTAAGCTTTGGTATCTTTGCAAGTAAAAATGGTGACAACCATGAAACCCAACTATTATTTCTAACTCATAATACCTTTTGTTTGTATCTTCTGTTCTTCCCTTCCTTGAAGCATAAGTTTGTAATTTTATTTTTTCAGGGCTGGACAAATAGCTCAGTGGTTAAGATGTTTGCTGACTAAGCATGAGGACATGAGTTTGGATCCCCAGGATTCATGTAACAAGGTGAGGATGATGACCTATACCTCTAACCCTAACCCAGAGTGTGGCAGATACTAGATGACTTCTAGGACTTGCCCAAATGGTGAAGAGGGAGCTTCAGTTGCATTGGGTGATCCAGTGTCATAAGAATAAGGCAGAGAGTGAAACAATAAGATACTTGATGTTGTCAGGCCTCTGCATGCACACATGTGCAGGAAAGCATTCCTGTACACACAAGGACACATACATTTGTGACCTGTGCCTATATTCACAAACTCAGGGTTTCAATTTGTTGCTCTATCACTTGTCACTTGATAGCACTGTTTTATGAACATGTCTGTATTTATTTCTCACAAAGAATTTAAGCATAATTTTCAAGCAGTGGAAATTTTTATGCACTCTGTATGCATTGTCTTATGTATAGAGATACAGGAACAGGAAATCTGATGATGTACCTGAGATTGTTCATTGGAAGAATACAGCTTGACAATTTGCAATTCTTTGTACCGAGGCAACTACACAGTCAAAACAGTAGCCTAGGAGGAATATTAGAATTCTTCTACTCATTTCCTGACTTAATGTCAGGTAAGCCATTTCAATTCCCTTCATTATACTTTAGACCTTCTTAAGTCCTTGGACCCTGAAAAGAACCAATCTCCACATCTGAGATAAACAAAGGAACAAATGCCATGACTTCATGGAGACTACAATTAACTCTGAGAAGGCAGCAGGTAAGCAACAAGTATGACTTAAGATTAAACTATTCTATACAAGAAGAGGTAATAATTGCTACACCAATTTCTTAGATTTTTATAGTAAAGTATCACAGACAAAAATGGCTTCAACAACAGAAATTTACTACCTCAGAATATTACATTCTGGAAGTGTGACATTAAAACGAGAATGGGATATGTACACTTTAGAGGTCCTCCCTCTCTCAGGCATGAAAATGGTGCTTTCTTCTTCAAGAGTCTTCTTTCTGTAGCCCCTCTATCCCCTTCATAAGGATGATGATCATGGTAAATAATCAGATCTCCCCTACTTCACTTTAGCTCCATTATTTAAATACACTATCTCCAAGTGAAATCAGATTCTAAGATATTGAAAGTCTGAATGTCAATATGTAAATTTGGGGAGCATTACTCAGTTCATAATAATTATATTTTTCTTTTTTATTTATAAAAAGTCTTTTCCATGTATCCCCCTTCTCCCCCTCCCTTCCCTCCTCCCAGTCAGCATTCAGCCTCCCCCATCCCAGTCCTCTGATATTCATTCTCAAATGGACAAGAAGTCCCAAGGTGGTTCAACTCACACTGACACATCCACTCCAGGCAGGTTCTATTTCCTCAACCCAATATCAAGAATAGGTTAGATGCTCATCTGCAAGGAATGGGCTCCAAGTGGAATCCCTGGATGTCTCTCTTAAGTTCTGATACCAAAGTGTTCAGGTAGTGTGATTTGCAGCTTGGATATTGTTGGCTTTTTGTCTAAAATCCACTTATGAGTAAACAACCCATGCCTATCTTTCTGGGCTTGTGAAATCTCACTCAGGAGGATACTATCAAAAATCTATCCAATTGCCTGAAAAATTTAGGATGTCATTTCTTTTTACTGCTGAGTAGTACTCCATTGTGTACATTGCCATAGTTTATTAATCCATTCTTCAGTTGGAGGGCATCTAGGTTGTTTCCAGGTTCTTGCTATTACAAATAATGCTGCTATAAACATAGGTGAGCTAATGAATTTGAGGTACAAATGTGCATTTGTGCAATATATGCCCAATAGTGGTATTGATGGATCTATAGGGAGATTGATTCTCAGTTTTTTGGGGAATTGTCATACTGTATTCCAGAGTAGCTGTATAAGTTTACACTCTCACTAACAGTGGAGGAGTGTTCCCCTTGATCTGCATCCTCTCCATTATAGGCTGTCATCTGTGGTTTTGATCTTAGTCATTCTGACAGATAGAAGATGGTATCTCAAACTTGTATTGATTTGCATTTCTCTGATGGCTAAAGATGTTGAGCAATTTTTTAAGTCCCTTTTCAGCCACTTGTAATTCTTCTGTTGAAAATTCCCTTTTTAGCTCTGAACCCATTTTTAAATGGGGTTTTTAGGGCTTTGGGCTCCAGTTTCTTGAGTTTTCTATATATTTTAGAGATCAGTCCTCTGTCCAATGTAGGTTTGGTAAAGATCATTTCCTATTCTGTAGACTGTCATTTTGTCTTATTGACCTTGTCCTTTGCCTTACAGAAGCTTCTCAGTTTCAGCAGATCCCATTTACTAGCTGTTGTTCTTGGTGTTTGTGCTACTGGTGCTATTTTGAGAAAGTAGTCACCTATGCCAAGGTGCTCGAGGGTATTTACTACTTTCTTTTCTGTCAAGTTTAGTGTAACTCGGTTTTTGTAGAGGTCTTAGATCTACTTGGATTTGAGTTTTGTGCTGGATGATAAGTATGGATCTATTTGCATTCTTTTACATGTTAGCATGTAGTTATGCCAACATCATTTGATGACAAAACTATCTTTTTACCATTAAATACTTTTGGCCTCTTTGTCAAAAATCAAGTATTCAAAGGTGTGTGGGTTAATGTCAGGGTCTTCAATTTGATTCCATTGATCCACAAGTCTGTTTTTATGCCAGAATCAGGCTGTTTTTAATTACTGTAGTTCTATAGTATAACTTGAAGTCAGAAATGATGATTCCTTCTTAAATTCTTTTATTTAGCAGAATTGTTTTGGCAATCCTGGTTTTCTGTTGTTTCAAATGAACTTGAGTATTGTTCTTTCAAGGTCTGTAAAAAAGTGTGTTGGGATTTTGATGGGGATTGCACTGAATCTGTAGATTGCTTTTGTTAAAATTGCCATTTTTAGTATGTTTGTTAATTCTACCTATCCAGGGACATGGGAGATCTTTTCATTTTCTGATATTCTCTTCAATTCTTTCATCAGTGATTTAAAGATTTGTCAAATAGGTCTGATACTTCTTTGCTTAGAGTTACACCAAGATATTTAATGCTATTTTCAGCTATTATAAAGGGTGACATTTCTGTTATTTCTTTTTCAACCCTTTTATCTTTAGTATATAGGAAGGCTACTGATTTCTTTAAGTTAATTTTGTATCCTTCTACATTGCTGAATGTGTTTATCAGCTGTTAGCATACCTGGCAAAATTTCGGGGGTCACTTATTTATACATCTACAAATAGAGATAGTTTGATTTCTTCTTTTACAATTTGTATCATCTTAAACTACATTTGTTCTCTTGTTGATTTAGCTAAAACATTGAGAACTATATTGAATAGATATGGAGAGAGAGGACAGCCTTGTCTTCATCCTGATATTAGTGGAATTGTTTTGAGTTTTATTCCATATAGTTTAATATTGGCTATCTGCTTGCTGTATTTCCCCATTTTTATATTTAGATATTTTCCTTGTATTTCTGATCTCTCCAGGACTGTTTTCATAAAGGAGTATTGAATTTTGTCAAAGGCTTTTTCTCCACCTAATGAGATGATCATGTGGTTGCTTTTCTCTCAGTTGTTTATATGATGCATGACATTCACAGCTTTTTGTATTTTGAACCATCCCATGCCCTGACCTGCAGGACGTCAACAAGGGAGACCACCTATGAGAGAATATGAAGGGAGAGGGAGACGGGAAGAAGGCAGCAGGAGAAATGGGTGCCTGTTCGAGTTGCAATTTTATTTCAATATCATACATACTTATATAGTTCTAAAGCAGAATATGGAGAGGAGGCAGTCTTCAAACACTTGCAGGAAGCTGGCTAGGGGAGGCAGGATATTGGCAGGGTAAAAAGGTGACTGATCTTGCTTCAGGGGAGGGTTGCTAGGTAACCTAATCATAGAATGTTCCTGTTATTCTATTCTTTAGAGCTACCTTTCTGTTATCGGAAGGGCTGCTAAGTAACCTAGCCACAGTATGTTCCTGTTATTCTATTCTTTAGAGCTACTTCTCTGTTATTGTTAAATAAACTAGAACATCTATTTTGCTTCGGGAGAATATCTATTTTATTCTGGAGAACATCTATTTTACTCGGGGTCTTGCCGGCTCAGTAGTTGGTTTCTCAGTAAGATTCCATGGTGGCCTTTAGCCAGAGGACTAGAGGCTCAAGCCAGAGTCTTGGTCCCTGACAATCCCAGTATCTCTGGGATGAAGCCTACTTGATTGTGGTGGATGACTTTTTGATATGTTTGATATGTCTCAAAGAATCATCTCTTTGATTCAATGATTCTTTGTTTTTTTAATATAATATATATTTTAATTTTTACATACACTGGATTTCAAATTTATTACTTGTTCTTTAGTTTGAAGATTTTATTTATTTGTTAAAATTACTTCTTACTCTAGATTGGGAGGATAAAGCATGAAACCCTGTTTTGGAAGCCCATTACAGCTACATGGACAGAATTGGTCTCAAAAGGACAGAACCCAAACTAAGCCTCTTCTTCATTAAAAAAAAAAAAGAGCAACAAAGTCCCATAAACTTTTATTAAGGAATATTACCTAGGAAGGTCATCATAGCTTTTATTTCAATATGTCTTCATCATTTGTTCCTGTGACTCCAGAGCACTGCTGGACATCTATATGTCATGTACTTAGCAGTGCTAGGCTCTCTAGTTTTGGGCTATATCACTAGTCTTTCTCTTAATTTTTAAATGGCTAGTCATGGGAATGTATTCAGAGTGTTTCATGGATTCTCATCTTTTTCTCTTGTCATTTTAAATATGTCATTCCTCTGCCTTTTGGCCTGATTAGGCTTTCATAATGAATCATGTATAAACTTCTGTGTAAAGTAAGAGTCAGTTTTTCTCAATGTATCAGTCTTTGGTTTTGAAGGCTTCATTACTCAACATTAAGATATAAATCTCCTTGAATTTACTCTGGATGAAATTCTCTAAATTTCTGTAATTGTAGGCTTTAAATTTTCATAGAATTTAGAACATTAGGTTTGTTTTTTTCATGGTGTCTCAAGATTTTCTGGACATTTGTGTTATGACATTTTGGTTTTAGTGTTTTCTTTGACTTACGTATCTATTTCCACTAATTAATCTTCCACTCCAGAGATTCTCTCTTCCATCTCTTGCATTCTGGTGGTTATGCCTTCATCTGTAGTTTCAGTTGATTTCATTAGGTTTTCTATTTACAGCTTTGCCTCGGTTTGTGCCTTTTTAATGCTTCAGTTTCAATTTTTAATTCCTTGAATGTTTCTTTCACCTGTTAGATTTCTTTTTATTGGTTTTCTTTCATTTCTTTCAGAGATTTGTTATTCTCTTCCAATTTTTATCATTTTTTTATTATTTCTTTAATAGAATAGTTTATATCTTCTTTTATACCTATTATCTTCACAAAGTTGTTTTTAAGGTCATTTCCTTTGTTTCCTCTTCATTGCTATGTTCAGGTCTTGATGTTGTAGAACCACCAGATATTTCTGATGATGTCTTGTTGTGTTTTACATTGTTATATGTATTCTTGCACTGGTATTTGCCATTTGCTTTCTCAGTTCACTCTTAGTCAACTCTTGGTCAGCTCCTAGCCAGTTGTAGGCCCCATGGGCTTTGTGTCTCCAGTAATTGCTGGGGTTGTTCTTAGTTGGCTCTTAGTTGACTTGGTCAAGGAGCTGTGTGTCTCCAATTGTCATAGGAGTCATTCTTAGCACTTAATTGGCTCTTTTGGCTGTACACCATGGGGCTGTGGGGACTCCACTCCTTGATGTGTGATGATACAGTTTGCACTTGGGGCACGATTTGGCCATTGGATGGCCCTCCAATTGTGTTTAGCTGGTAATTGCACTGGGGAAGGTGGGAGGCTGTCTTTGCTTTTTTTTTATTTAGGGTAGAGTTGGTTGTGGTTGAGGTGCCAGGAGCTTTCCGGCTGGGCTTAAGAGACCACAGTCTCTACTTAGCCTGAGGATTGGGCTGACACACTCTTCTTAGCTATGGGCCAGGAGGCTTTGAGGTCTCTCATTGTTAGTATGTGTTGATCTCACAATGATTATTGTGGTAAAATGATCTATAACTTAACAGTTATATGGAGTATGCTTAGCACTAATGGGAAAGTGACATAAAATGGTGACATTGGTGCAAACCATGAAGAATCAGAAGAGATGGCACTATTTGTATCTGGCAAAAGTGTGACTCCCCAGAGAGAACAGTCAGTCTGAAGTCCTGGAAGAACTATGGATGTTCAAGGCTCAGTGGTGTGGCTACTATACCTATAAGACAAAGAGACAATGTGACATGGGCATAGAGGTAACATCATATATTCTAGCACTTTGTGCATACGTAAAAGTAATTAGAACTGGGCTTTTGTCTTAGAGAAACTGGAGAGTCATTGGAAATTCTTAGGCCCTACACAAGATCAGTCACTGGCTGATTAGAAAACAAGCCACGGGCCACATTTTCTCAGTTTAGGAACCACTGATACTTTGAGACTGAATATTTTTTTTCCTTCTTTATTTTGTATTTATCAAAAAAAAACAAACAGTAAAAAGAATTTAAAATGCGGAAGAGTTAACAATAACTA
Organism: Sigmodon hispidus; assembly: GCA_004025045.1. Taxonomy (NCBI): domain Eukaryota; kingdom Metazoa; phylum Chordata; class Mammalia; order Rodentia; family Cricetidae; genus Sigmodon; species Sigmodon hispidus. The sequence goes on along the minus strand of PVIH01003174.1, from coordinate 837 downwards.
TACAGAGGATAAGAATCATAAGCATGGCTTATCAAGGGTGGAAATACAAATAAGATTGCTACACATATATTTTCTTTGTGTTCAGCTTTCCCTCTGAATATTTTTTTTTCCATCCGTGTATATCCTTATTCAAGGTCTCTTTCCCCTCCCACCACATCTGGTCATTTTTCTTCTCTGCAACTCCCCATCCCCTCCCTGGGCAGGGAGCAGACAGTCCTATGGTCCCACTGATCCAATAATGCTTGGATCAGTCTCCACTCCTGGCCAAATCCAGTTCTGTCCACCCTCCCTCAAGAGTGAGTCAGGTGTTCCTATAGTTGGACTGGGGTTTGAAGGGTCAGTCCAGGGTGTTTCTGATCCCAAGTTGTTCAGTGGTTGTGGTTTGCCTCTTGGGCATGTTTGGCTTTTTTTCTTGTTTGTTTGTTTAGAGACCACTAGTGAGTGAGTACATCCCCTGCTTATCTCTCTGAGTTTGTGAGACTTCGCTCAGGAGGATATTCTCCAAATCCATATTTTTGCCTGTGAATTTTAGGATATCATTTTTTCTTACTGCTGAGTAGTATTCCATTGTGTAGATGTACCACAGTTTGTTAATCCATTCTTCAGTTGAGGGACATCTAGGTTGTTTTCAGGTTCCGGCTATTACAAATAATGCTGCTATGAACATAGTTGAGCTAATACCTTTGGAGTGTGAATGTGCCTCTTTAGGGTATACACCCAGAAGTGGTATTGCTGGGTCCTTGGGGAGATTGATTCTCAATTTTCTGAGAAACCTCCATATTGTATTCCAAAGTGGCTGAACAAGCTTACAATCCCACCAACAATGGAGGAGTGTTC